>RJWM01007213.1:0-79447 GCA_004363535.1 Dasyprocta punctata | reverse complement strand
TAAAAAGATGGGATTTTGCCACACAAAAAATGAACTAAATGAATTTAGACAAAGCTCCCTTCTCAACAATGCTTAATGCTTGAAACCACCTCTTACTAAAAAAGCAAAATCCCAACCTGTGCCACCTCAATGTCTAAGTCTCCAGGCTGGTAGCTGAAGAAGTTAGTAGCTTAAAATAACAACCATTTGTCCTACTCATGGGTCTGTAGATCAGCCAAGCAGATTCTTTGGATCTCAACTGCACTCACTCATGCATGCATAGTCCAGCTGTAGATTGTTAGTTGGCTCCGTTGCTTTTAGCTTGACTACCTTTCATATGCCACAATTCATATGACTGTCAACTGCTCTACAAAGGCTTCCACTGCTCTGTATGTCTCATCATCAGTCAGGTAACTTGGCCATGTTTTCAGGACAATCACAAAGTAGGAAAGACATGCACAAGAGCCTTCCCAAGCCTCTGCTTACAGCAAGTCTGCTAATATCTTATAAAGAAATCTATATGAAATTGCATGAAGCCCGATTTACATGACAGAGAAATGGCCTTTCTTTAGTGAGAGAACCTGCAAAATCGAAAAGCAAGGGGAATCAAGGATAGTTATCTTTCACACAAACAGTCTGCCATATTCATTAGTCTCATTTGCTAATGATTTAAAATAGTTCCCCAGCACTGGCAGACTGCCCCACAAACTTGGGCCAGGAGAACACCTTCAACAGACAGGTACAGATACTTATGGTAGCACACTACTGGCACTTAACTGGAAAGTTGAGCACTGAGATGCAATGAGAGTTTGATAGGCAATCCATGGTGGAACTAATCCATCAGATTCTCACTCAGAAATTTGTACCAGTAGTATAGATAGTTGTGACAGAAAAACAAATACACGCTGTTTGTGGGACAGAGAAAGTTTCTAGGTCTAGGTATAGATGCGAACTATAAAATCTAGCCATGTGCATTTTATAATGAACCCTTTCTCTTGAAGATCCCTAAGTATGCATTCCTCTGTATATATATTGATTGTGGAAAATAAGCCAAATTCATCTCTTTCTCTGTATAGTATTTATGCTTCTCTGCAATGTGACTTTGTAGGTCTTCTAATCAAATGTCCATTTTCACACCTTTTGAATCTGGGCTGGTCTTTAACAATAAGATGCACTGGTGGTAACAAGAAGCCAGGTCCAAAACTGAGCCTCAAGAGGTACAAAATTCTGTGCTTTTTAAAATGTCTTTGATGGCACCACTAAAACAAACACCCTGGAGAGTGACATAAACTGCATGGAAGAAAACAGCCACTTCAGCCATCCCGCACAGTTATCCTAGACCCCTCCAAGAGCAGCAGCCCCCAGACATGGAAGACAAGCCACCAAAGGCCAGCAGAGTGACCCACCTAATGCACAGCTGGTCACGAGCCCCTAAGGGAGCTCAGCCTGTGAAGAAATTCTCAAGAAGACAATTCATAGGCTTTATTCCTTTTTAGTATACAGTCATACCTTAGGACTCAGTTGCTTTGAAACTTGTTGAATCTGGTACTCAGTGCATTTTGATGTGGAAATTTTCACCCAGTACTCATTGTTTATTTGATACTCAAAGCACAAGCTAAGACTTGTCAGTGTTGATTGCTTCATGACTCACTACCCTTTCCAACCAAACCAATGTGTTTGGTACTCATTGTTTTTGGTGCTCATGATACCTTCCAGAGACAATTAATGAATAGCACCAAGGTACCACTGTATTAATAGGGAAGATTACATGATTGATTTTCAAAGACTGAGTCATCCTTGCAATTCTTGGGGTAAATCTCACTTTGTTGAATTGCATTATTATTTTTATACATTGTTGGATTCTATTTGCTCATGTTTTGTTAGACTTTTGTTGTTTATGTCATGATGTTTTCTTTTCTTGTACTTTCTGCTTCCATTTAGAATCAAAGTAATGCTAGATAATGTAAGTTTGGAAGTGCCCGCCCCTTGTCTGTGTTACAGAAGAGGTGTTACAGAAAGCTGTCTGGGTCCAGACCTTTTTGATTTTGCACTTTTGTACTTTTAATGTTTCTAAATGTAAATTGAATCTCTTAATAAACATAAGACTATTTAGGTTATCTATTTAATCTTGAATGGATTTTACTACTTTTTTTTCTTTCAAAGAATTTGTCTATATCATCTACATTGTGTAATTTGTGTGCATGGAGTTATTCTTTTTTTCTTATTATCTTTTGAAAGTCTATGGAGTCTGTAGTGATAACTCCATTTCATTCCTAATACAGTAATCTCTATCTCTCTCTCTCTCTGTTTCTGTCTCTGTTTTTCAAGAAACACTTTCTTTTTACTGACTCTTCTCTATTTTTCTGTTCTCCATTTCATTGATTTCTGTTTTTGTCTTTGTTATTTCCTTTTTTCAGCTTTCTGTGAGTGTATTTTGTTCTTCTTTCACTGTTGGTTACAATTAAAGTTTAAATTATGGATATGGTACTTTTCTTTCTTCTTAATATGTGAATTTAATCCTACAAATCTTCATCTAAGCACTGCCTTAGCTGCATTCCCACATATTCTTATACATTTAAAATATTGTGCTCAAAATATTTTCTACCTTAAGATTTCTCCTTTGATTCATATATTATTGGAAAGCGTACACTTAATTTCCAAATAGTAAAGGATTTTCCAAATATCTTCGTTAATTTCTAGCTTGTTTCCATTGAGGTCAAGTTAAATACTTCAAATTATTAAAGTTCTATTAAGTTTGTACAAGATTGTTTTAAATTTCACAATCTATTCTATCACTAATGTTCCATATGACTTAAAAAGAATTAATATTCTGCTATTGTTGAGCATTTAGTGAATGCCAGTTAGGTCATCTTGATTGACAATGTTGTTTGGCTCATTTATACCCATACTGATTCACAGTCTAATGTCTTGATCAATTAATGAATTAGGAGAAAATTTGCCAAGTATGATTCTAGTTCTCATTTCAGTTCTACTAGCTTTTTTATTTTAAAATGAAAAAAATGATTATACAGAATTTCAAAATAATATAATAGGAAATTAACAATGATTAGTATAACATGTACTGTTATCTTCAAAGTAGTTGCTCAGATTACAAGTTATAGGCATGAAAAATTGATCAAGCAATGAAAGCATAAACTGTTCTTTTTGATGAACTAACATTGATTAATAGTACAATTATCTACACACACGTGCACACACATACACACACACAGATATATATATACATATACATATATAAATTTTTCCCTTCTTTCTTTTCTCCTTTCCCTTGTTCCAGTTGTTCTTTCCTTTTCAGCAGTTTCTTCCCCCCTTTCACTTTCACAGTATCTATTATACACTTTGGATCCTATTTACTCTTTCAGTTTTTTGTACTAGGAAGACACCATGATCTTTACACATGCAAGTCTGATTTATTTCACTTATGAGCACAGTATCAAGTTGCATCCATTTATCTATGAGAGCCTCAAGATTATCCTTCTATATAGCTGACTAGTACTCCATTGTATAAAAATACCACATCTTTTTTATTCATTCTACTGACTGATTGGGTTGTTTCCAAGATTTAGCTATTAAAACTGTGCTGCTATAAACATGGGTGCACATATATTGCTGTGGTATGATGTTTTCAATTCTTCTGGGAAAATACCCAGAAGGGAAATAACTGGGTGGAATGGGACCTCTAATTCTAATTTTTGAGGAATCTCCACACTGATTTCCACAGTAGTCATACCAGTCTGCACTCCCACCAACAGTGGAGGAGGGTTCTTTTTCCCCACAGTCCCTCCAGCATTTATTATTGGTTGATTTCTGGATGACAATTATTCTTTCTGGACTGAGATAAAATCTCAGTGTTGTTTTAATTTGCATTTCTCAAATGACCAGTGATGTTGAACATTTTTTTCATATTTGTCATTTGTATTGCTTTATCTGAGAAGTATGCATTCATCTCAGATATCCATTTTTGGACTGGGTCTTTGAGTTTGGGGAGCCTGCTTTTTTTCAATCCTTTATACATTCTAAATAGAAGTCCTTTGTCTCAGGGACTGTAGGATAAAATTTTTCTCACTCTGTGGGTTGTCTTTTCATTCTGTTGGTGATTTCTCTTGATGTGCGAATCTTTTTAATAAGGTGAGATCTTGTTATTGATTCTTTGAATTACTTGGCATGCAGTTTAGATTTTGTTCATGAACCCTCGGCCTACCTCTGTGTCTTCAAAATTTCTACCTAATTTTTCTTCCAGTAGATTTAGTATTTCTGCTTTAGTATTTAGATCTTTGATCCATTTTGACTTTAGGTAAGTGCATGATGATAGACATAGGTCTAGTTTTATTTTTTGGCATGTGGAAAGCCAATTTTTCCAGCACCATTTATTAAAGAGACTATCTTTCTTCCAGTGAACATGTTTGGCCACTTTGTCAAAGATAAGGTGGTTAAGCATCTTTGTAGTTGTGTGTGCAACTTCTAACCTATTCCACTGATCCTCAGGTTTGTTTTATTTCCAGTACCATGCTGTTTTTATCACAGTAGTTTTGTAGTGTAATTTCAACTCAGGAATTCTGATGTTGCCTGCCTTGCATTGTTGCCCAGGAATACCTTTCCTATTCTAGGTCTATTCTGTTTCCAAATGAATTTTAGGAATGTTTTCTCTAGTTCTGTGAGGTATGCTAATAAGGTATGTGAGGTATAATAATTCGATAGGGAATAAATTAAATGTGTATAACATTGGGAGTATGGTCATTTTCACTATGTTGGTTCTTCCTATCCATGAGCAAGGGATATCTTTCCATTTTCTGATATCCTCTTCAGTCTCCTTTTTCAGAGTACTATAATTTTAAGTATATAAATCTTTTACATCCTTTGTTAGATAGATTCCCAAGTATTTTGGTGGGGGGGGATGTTATTGTGAAAGGTAATATTTTCCTAATTTCTCAGTGAGCTTGTTGTTTGTGTACAGGAATGCTATTGATTTTTGAGTGTTGACTTTGTATTCAGTTACACTGCTGAATTTACTTAATAACTCTAGTAGTCTATTAGTGGAGTTTTTGGGGTCTTCTATGCAGACTTTCATGTCATCTGCAAATAGTGATAATTTAACTTCTTCCTTTCCTATCCTTATTCCTTTTATTTCTCTGTCTTGTCTAATTGCTCTGGCTAATGTTCCCAGAACTATATCGAATAGGAGTGGTGATAGTGAATATCCTTGTATCGTTCCTGATTTTAGAGTAGAAAGCATTCAGTTTTTTCCATTTAGTATGATGTTGGCTGTTGGTCTGCCATAGATGGCTTTTAACAGATTGAGGGAGAGACCATCTATTTTGGTTTTCTGTAGGGTTTTTATCGTGAATGAGTGTTGAACTTCATCAAAAGCATTTCCTGCATCTATTCAGATGATCATGTAATTTTTGTCTTTGATTCTATTGATATGGTATATTAAGTTTATGGATTTGCATGTGTTAAACCATCCCTGCATTGCTGGGATGAATCCCACTTGGTCATGTTGTATACTCTTCTTACTGATTTGCTGCATTCTGTTGGTTAGTATTTTACTGAGAATTTTTGTATCTATGTTTATTAGGGAGATTGGTCTGTAGTTCTCTTTTTAGGTTGGATTTTTCTCTGGTTTTGGTAATAAAGTAATACTTGTCTCCAGAAATGAGTTAGGGAAAATGCTTCCCTTTCAAGTTCATTAAAGAGTTGAGGAGTATTAGTGTTAAATCTTCTCTAAATTTTCTGTAGAATTCAGCCATGAATCCATCAGGACCTGGGATTTTCTTTGTTGGTAAGTTTTTAATTAGGTTTTCAACTTCATTTGCTGATACTGGGCCATTCAAAATTTTTACATCTTCTTGATTCAGCTTTGTTAATTCATGCATTTCTAATTTGGGGGGGTACTGGGAATCAAACTCAGAACCTCAGACTTGCCAGGCAGGCACTGCACCACTGAGCTAAATCCCTACTCCACATTTCTAGAAATCTTTCCATTTCTTCTGTTTTCCAGCTTATGCAAGTAAAGATTTTTAAAGTAGGTATTGATGATCTTCTGAATTTCCATAGGATTTATAGTGATTTCACTCTTTTTATTCCTCTTTGCATGAATTTGAATCTTTTCTTTCCTTTTCTTGATAAGGTTGACTATGGGGTTATCAACTTTGTTTATCCTTTCAAAGAACCAACTCTTCAAATTTTTAATTCTTTGTATTGTTTTCTTAGTCTCAATTGCATTAATTTCTGCTCTGATTTTTATAATTTCCTCCCTTGATGAGCTTTGGGCTTGATTTGATCTTCTTTTTCTAGAAGCTTAGGTGCAACATTAGTTGTTTATTTGTGCTCATTCTGTTTTCCTGATATGAGAATTGACATCATTTATGATGTAAGAATTTTCCTCTTAGGACTGCTTTCATTGTGTCCCACAGGTTCTGGTATGTTGTCTCTGCATTTTCATTTGATTTAGACACTGTTTAATTTCTTCTTTAATTTACTCTGTGACCCATTGGTAGCTCAGGAGAGTGTTAGTTAATTTTCATGTGTTTATGGAGTTTTTGTGGTTTCTTTTGCCATTAATTTCCAATTTCAGTCCACTATGGTTGGATAATATACATGGGATAATTTCAATTCCTCTGCATTTACTTAAGCATGGTCTATGGGCTAGAATATGGTCTATTTTAGAGAACATCCAGTGTGCAGTTGAGAAGAATATGTATTCTGCTGTTATTGGTTGAAACACTCTGTAAACATCTATTAAGTCTATTTGTTCACATATTTGATTCAGTTCTGTTATTTCTTTGATGATTTTTTGCATAGTTGATCTATCTCTTTGTGACAATGGGGTATTAAGGTCCCCATTACAATTGTGTTATTGCTTATTTGATTCTTCATGTCTATTAATATTTATCTAACATACTTGAGTGTTCCCTTATTTTGTGCATATATATCTATGATTGTTAACTCTTCCTCTTGAATTATTCCCCTAATGAGTATATAGTGACCTTCATGTCTTTTGATCATTTTTGGTATGAAGTCCACATTGTCTCCAAACAGAATAGCTATCCCTGCTTTTTTCTGGGTTCCTCTTGCATGGAGTATTTTTTTCCACCCTTTGACTTTCAGTTTATGAATTTCTTTCTAAGTTAAATGTATTTCTTTATACAGCATAATTTTGGATCTTGTTTCTTGATCCACTCTGCTAATTTGTTTCTTTTAATTAGTGAACTGAGGTCATTTATATTTATAGTTATAACTGATATGTATTGGCATATCTTTGTCATGTTATTTTCCTGTTGTTGATTCCCTGATTTTCCCCTCTGTTTAATTGCTTGCCCTGCCTGGTGGTTTCTTTCTGTTGTTCTGGGAACTGCAGTCATTTTTATCTCTATCTAGAATATCTTTCAGTACTCTTTCTAGGGTTGGTATGGTGGATATGAGTTTCTTCAGTTGTTCTTTGTCATTGAAGTATCTTATTTCTTCATTATATTTGAAAGATGGTTTTGCAGGGTACATCAGTCTGGATTGGAAGTTGTTTTCTTTCAGGGTTGAAATACTTCACTCCAAACTCTTCTTGATTTGAGAGTTTGTGCTGAGAGGTCGGCTGTGATTTTAATAGACTTTCCTTTATAAGTGATCTGTTTCTTTTCTCTAACAGATCTTAATATTCTGCTTTTGTGCTGAATTTCTGGGATCTTGATTATCATATGTCTGGGCATAGATTTATATTTTTATGGCTGTTCAGAGTTTTATATGCCTCACCAATCTATGTCAGATTCTATTCCCATGCTTGGGAAATTTTCTGCTATTATTTATGCAAATAATTTTTTAATGTCATTTGTAATGACTCCTGCTTTTTTATTGACACCTATCAGTCATATTGTTTTCCTTTCTATCATCTTAGAGCTTCTTAATTCTTCTTTCATGGTCCCTTGTTATTTTTAAGACATCTTTCCTTTCATGATCACTAGCCGTGATCCTGTCCTCAAGGTCTGCAAGTCTAACTTCAGTTTCATTGAAGTGATTTTGCCAACTTTCAATGGAATTTTTAATTTCCTGGATATCTCTTTGAATCTGTTTCATGCATTCTATTTCTTTCTTATATTGTTCATTCAACATTTTCATCATTTTCCTATGCTTCTGTATTTTTTTATCTATGTCTTGTCTAGCTATTGTGAGCAATTCCTTCATTGAAGTAGTCATTTCTTTCTTTGTCTTAGAGATTATTTCTGATCTGATTTTCTCTATAGCCTCATGGATTTGTTTCTTTACTTCACTTGCTATTGTTTCAGAAGTTTCAGTTGTGTGCCTTCCAATGTCTTACATGTTGATGTCTCCTGTACTTATTCCAGATGGACTGGAGGTCTGAGATTGCAATTTGCTTTTTGTCTTATCATTTTCACCTCTTGGTTCATATTTCAGTCTTTTCAGTCTCACTAGTCTTGCCTGTCCATCATGTGCATCTCAGTCAGTGTCCTACTGTGTGGCTGGCATTGACCCAATTGCCAGGTTCCATGGTGTTGGAGAGGGGCCAATCACCCAAATTCCTACCGCAAGGCCAGTTGGGTAAGCCCTCTGAATTGTTCCTGGGCTGACTAGCCTCAAAAACATTAATATGAACCAAGCCTTAGCTCATATTGGTACTGCTCTTTCACAGTTTTCCAGGCTGCCAGACCCACCTGTCCATGGTGTATGCCCCAGCTGGGGCACTACTGTGTTACTGGGGGTCTTGCACACCCACCCACTTCCTCTGGGTGGGAGGAGGTCTCACTGACACTCTCACAGGCCTGCCTGGTGTCCTTCAGGTGAAGGTAGGGATCACCTGCACTCTCACCAGTCTGCCAAGGGTCCTCAGGGTAGGAGGAAGGCTCACCTGGACTCTACCCAGCCCGCTGAGGTCCTCCAGGTGGGCAGAGGGATTACCAATGTTCCCACCAGCCTGCCAAGGTCCTCCAGGTAGGCGGAGGACTCACCTGGATTCTCCTTGGCCCTCTGCGGCCCTCTAAGTTGAGGGAGGGCTTACCCACACTCTAGCTGGCTCGCTGAGGTCCTCCATTTGGGGAGGGGGCTCACCCAGACTCTCATCAGCCCACCAAGATCCTCCAGGTTAGGGAAGGTGTTGCTTAGGCTCCTGTTGGCTGCTGAGTTTGGAGGAGGACACACCCAGACTCTCATCAGCCCTCCAAAGTCCTCTGGGTGTGGGGAGAGGTCTCTATTAGTTTTTTGCTTCATATATTGTAAATATCCAACTATGCTAGTGGATTTTTCTCTTTCTCCTTGCAATTCTTTCAGTTTTTGCCTCATTTATTTTCACACAATGTTGTTAGGCACAGTGCAGCGATTAAGCTTTATTGTCAGTTTGATTGGGTTGGGAATCACCTAGGGGATTAGTGAAGCACATATCTGGGTAGATCATGGAGGTATGATTTTGGGTACTATGTCAGTTCCCTCATCACTTCCTCTTTGACACTGTTCCCCTCCTCTGCTTCCCCGTCTCTATGAACTAATCATCTTTGCTCAACCATGCCCTTCTGCCATGTTTCTGCTGAAGAGACTGACAAACATGGACTAAATCCTCTAAAACTGTGAGTCAAGTTAAATATCTCTTCCTTTAAACTGTGGGTGTTGGATATTGTAGCCCAGTGATGGGAAAATTGACTAATACATGCACATACATATTAAGGGTTCTTGTGTCTTTTTGGAGAAATAGACCCTTTATCATTATATAAGTCCTCTCCTCATTCTTGCAAATTTTCATTGCTCTGAAGTCTGTTTTTATCTGAAATTAGTATAACCATTCCAGATGTCTTTTTATTATGTTAGCATGGTCTACCTTTATCCATTATTTTAAATCTGTCAGTGTCTTAATATTTACAATAGGTTACTTGTAAGACAACAAATAGTTGAATCTTATGCTTTTCATCTACTCTGACAGTCTCTGTCTTTTAATAGCTGCATTTATTTCAATCACATTTAAAGTGATTTTGATATATTTGGATTAATATCAATCATATTTGTAATTGCTTTCTGTTACCTTTATTTGTATCCTTTTTTACTCCTGTTTTTCTTCTGTCTCCGGTTTTAATTGCACATTTGACATTATTTCTTTTTTTCTCTCCTTTTTTAATATATCAGTTATACTGCTTTTTAAATTACTAGCACAGAAGCCAGGCATGGTTGGATCATGCCTGCAATCCCAGCACTCAGGAACATGAGGCAGGAGGAACACTGTGAGTTCAAGGCCAGCCTGAATTGCATATGATACCTTGTCTCAAAAAAACAAAAAAATTTTAAAAATTTAAAAATTACTAATACAGTAATATCTTTGTTCACAAACACTTCTGTTTGTAAACACTTTCATTAACCAACAGAAATACTGGGCAAAATTTTGCTTCCATCGGCAAACCACATCAGGAATAAACATGACCATGCACATCTTCTCCAGAATCATGGAATGAATTAATTTCATGAAATAAGGTACCACTGTATTTGCTCTAGCATTTGCAATATTTATTTCTAATATAAGTCTACTTTCAAGAAATACTCTATTACTTTGCATCCCTTATATTGCTGCCATTTGTGCCACATTTTATCTGTAAAATGTATTATCTAATATATTTTAAATAAGCTATTATAACATTTAAGAATAAGAAAATATTTTATTTTACCTTTATGTTTTCTTTCTTCCTTCCTTTATCCAAATCCAACTTTATGACCTGCATAATCTCCTTCTCTCTGAATAAATTCTTTTAACATTTCTTTCAAGATAAGTCTACTGGAAGAAATAGACCAAAAAAACTACCTCCATCAGTCTTTTTTGTCTAAAAATATCTTATTTGGCCTTCATTTTTAAAAGACAATTTTGTTGGATATCAAATTTTTGGTAGATGGCTTTTTTCTTTCAATGTTTTAAACATTTCTCTCTATTCTTTGTATCATTTCTGAAAAGAACTGTGGTGTAGTTCTTATCCCTGTTTCTCTACAGATAATAGATTTTCTTCCACTGATCTCTTTCACAATTTCTCTTTGATTTTCTATAGTTTGAATACAATAAGCATAGGCGTGACCTCTTGGGCAGCATTTTTTGGACAGAAATTACTTTGCATGATACAATGGTGGATGTATATCATTTTCACAACCCATAGAATGTTACAACCTATAGAATGTACAACACCAAGAAGGAATCTTAGGCTACATGATGCTCTCTAACCTTCCTAGATCTATGGTTCAGAGTCTGCCATTAAGTTTGGGAAATTCTCGGTCATTATTACTTCAAATACTTCTACCCCTTTTTTTCTTCTGGTGTTCCCAATTGTGGGTATGCTATTCCTTTTGCTGTTGTTCCACAGTTCTTATATATTTTGTTCCAGCTGTCCATTTTTATTTCTCTTTGCTTTCACTTCAGGAAGTTTCTATTGACCTGTCTTCAAGCTCAGTGAGTCTTCCCTCAATCATGTCTAGTTTACTAACAAGCCCATAAAAGCATACTTATTTCTGCTACCATGTTTCAGTTTATTTCTAGAATGTTATTTTGATGAATTCTTAGACTTCCCTCTTCTCTGTCTACATTATCCATTTGTTCTCTCAGGTAATCTAATTTTTTCATTAGTGCCGTTAGCATATTAATGGTAATTACTTTAAATTCCTGATGTGATCATTCCAAAATTTCTGCTACATCTGGGTCTGATTCTAACGTTCGCTTTGTCTCTTCAGACTATGTTTTTTGCTGGGAGCAACTTCCTGACTTCCAGGCAATGCCACCTTCCTTATATTACTTTTCCAGCCATTCCAAGATGTTTCAACCAATTCCCTGCTTCACATTCCTCTACACTTGAACTCTAGAAAAAATTTGTACTTTCCTTTTAGATGTTGCCTAGGAAAATCGATGGACTAGGGTCCTCGTGTGTGGTCTCTGGAGTACCGTGAATAAGTTTTCGTTAATACAACTGGCACAGAATCTATTTAGACAATGTGCCTTGAGGAGCAAAAAAGAGATCAAGTTTATCACTGCTATACAAATGAGAAAAGGAAACAGATGCTTAAGTTAATAAATTTGTTTGTACTCATGTCCTGTGTTTTTGCCATTTAGTCTTAACGTGATAGACACAGCTACTAAAATTAAATGTGGATCCTATGTCAAGTAGTCTGATGAGTAAACCCTTACCCCCATCACTGCCACCAGGCAAAAACTACATACTATCACCACATCTGTGGCAAGTATTCTACCTCACAGTCTTAAATATGCAAATTGAAAAAAATACAAATTAAAAGGAAACATCACAATTGATGTTCTTCAATAAGTGAGTTTATAAACTTCAGTGCATCTGTGCAATGGAACCTTATTTGGTGTTGAAAAGAAGTGAACTGTCAAGCTATCAAACTACGTGAGTTTAAATGTATATTATTTAGTAAAAGAAACTAATGTGAAAATCACGCATACTGTATAATCGCATCTATATGACATTTTAGGAAAGAGTGAGATAGTTTAAAGGACCATGGTTGCTAGTAGTTGGGGTGAGGCAGGGACAGATAGGTGGAGCACAGAGGAATTTTTTGGACAGCAAAATTATTTTACATGATATTATAATGGTGAATATATGTCATTATCACAACTCATAAAATATCACCACCCACAGAATGTACCTCATCAAGAAGACACCTAAATGTAAATTATGAATTTAGGGTTATAATGCTATAACAATACTGCTTCCTTGATTTTAACAAATGTGTTACACCAATAGAGTGGTTGCATCAGGGTATAAAGTTGGAATGCTCTGTACTTTCTGTTCAATTTTTCTATGAACTGCTATACCAAATAAAATCCATTTTAAAAAAATTGTCACACTTAAAAGGATATTTTACCAAAGCCGTTCAGTTTAGGAATGAGGCCATTGGTTTATTAATTCATATAACAAGAGGAGAAACTGTTTTCTCAAATATTTCATCCTTTTATGTATTTTCATCAAAGCCAAAAAGTTAAGACACTATTATAGCAGAATGAAAAACACTGGTTATATTACCCACCAAGTGGGACTATTCCTCAGGCAGTTTTTAAATCTTCTGTTTTGCAGAAATTAATTCTTCCACAAATATCACAGAAACTGTATGCTTAACTACATATTTATATAAAGAATGGGAGAAAAAGGAACACAGACCACCACACATATGTCATTTTAGAATGTATTTTCTTTCAAAACCAATCATATTTTCTTGTTCATATTAAATCAAGATTGAAGGAACATTCAGAAGTGAAATTAAATAAGAGAATGATAACATTCTTGAGCAGTTTATTATTTGTGCCAATCTGGAAAAGTAGATTAGATCTCAAAGGAAGAAAGAACAGTACAACTGAGTGGCAGTACACTTATTTTTTGTTGCAGGAAAAAAATTTATTTTAATGCCATGGAACTACATTTGATAATATTGTCTAAGTAACCAAAAATAGACAAAAATTTATGATCTGACCTTACTCCAACCATGCTTAGTCCTTGCTTCTGTCAAGGTTAACAGTAGACAGATTCAGACTGAATATGCAAAGAAGGGTGTTCAAAGGGTGATGTGCAATTCACAAAATCCTCTGAAGAACCAAGTTTGAGATGAGCTTCCAGGATCAGGAGTTTCATAAACCATATGCCATAACCAACTTGATGATAAAACTGTTGTCACCACCACAGCCATATGCATGTCAAGAAGTTGACCTTAACCTCTAAAAGAGAGCAAGATTTATTTTAAGGAATTGGGCTCATATGACTGTGGAGGCTTGGCAAGTCTAAAAGTCTGATTTCATAGACCAGCAGGAAACAATTTTAGTTGGAGTACAAAGTCCATCTGCTGGCAAAATTCCCCTTGCTATAGAGAGGTCAGTTTTCCATTCTGTTCGAGACTTTCAAGGATTGGATGAGATCTCCACACATACATATAGATGTAATCTAGTTTACTCAAAGTTCACAAATTTAAATGTTAATATCATCCAAAATACCCTCACAGAAACATCCAGAATAAGGTTTGACCAAGTATCTAGATACCATGGTCCAGACAAATTGACACATAAACTCAACCATAACATTGTTCAAACCCTGTTCTGTCATCAGCTTTGTGGTTAAAGTTCAGCAAAGATATATCTTACTGACAGAATGAATCAATTAAGGTACAGGTAAGAAAAAAATTGCACACATTAAAAAGATAAATAGAGAACATTAATTGGGGAACCATTTCCATGAGAAGAATGATAAAATACCCAAGGACTAGCAACAGAAGGAAACGATTGTTACCTAGATCTGACAGCTAGAGGAAAGGAGTTACTCCTGGCACCTAGTAAGAATTTCCCTTCACTAGCTGAGGGCTCAAGTATGGAAACAGAGCAGAAGCCAGAACACTTGCTGGCACAGAAGCTAGGGGACTGAGGTCCCCTCTGTGCTTGCTTCTTACTCTCCAATCTCCTGACATTGTCCGCCGCTAGCTAAAGCTGACAGAAGTAAGCAGCAAGAAAACCTTGGCACCCAGGGCAACCTCCTGGGGTACAAGGTATGTAGAGAAGGGCATATAGTTGATCTAGAAGGGCAAACAAAAGAAGCTTGTCACATAGACCCTGAGTCACAGCTGTGAACATTGATCGTAAGAGAGACCAGGAAGTGATCGCTGCCCTCTATTTCTGAGACAATTGAAAATGAGGTAAATTTCCAAAATAGAAGTGTCTAGTAATTCTGGGTGGCTACAAATAGAGTAGTTATCCTCTTTAAACTCTGTCTATTGGGCACATCAACAAGTCATAGATATCTTCAAACAGTAGCCAGTACTATAGTACACACCTCTCCAATTTTAAAAAAGGTGAAAGCAAGAACACTGCCTCATACCTAGGCCTTTCTCTCCTTTTCCAGAGCTTACCATTTCCTGGGACTCCAAGTCTTTTGCATCTTCATCTAGGTCACTGTCTTTACCCTTGGAAGAGATTGGACAATTCCTAATATTATCTGAGAGAAAGAAATGAACATGCTTCCAAAAAATTAGAACTTTCCACTTCAGCAAGGACACTCTGAATATAATTTAGTACCCAAATCTCCAATTTAATCTTAGAAATATTCATCCAAAGGACCTTGGCCTAAATCAAGGAGAGATTCAGAATGAATGGACAGCAGCCTCCTGTAGATGGAATGATGAATGACCAAAATGTGGCTTGGAGACAATGGAAACGACATCAACCTCCCTCCAGATGTTTTCTAAAAACCATACATGCATACCGTTATGCAAATACAATATTAAAGCCCAGACTTTTTACTCCATACAACATCCCTGGAAATTTAACTGATGTCAGAAGTCATAACTGGCGACAAATTTGTCCTCCAAAGATATATTGCTGGGACTGCATGATGTCAATATTGTTTCTTATGGTTACCAGGATTTAAAAATAAAGGAATTCAAAACCCAAATCCACATTACCAGCTTCTCCCCAAAATTAGGATGCTGGGAATAAACTAAGTCATTGTTCCAACATGGCAGCACTCAACAGGAGCTGAGGAACACCTGATTCATTGGAACAGGATGTGTATGCTCTTTGGTTCACCACTTTTGCCTAGAAACTGAGGCTATGAGACTCATTATACTTGTACTTTAGTTTTTCTTATAGTTAGAAAAATATGTCTCACATGCACATCTCTAATCAGATGTGAGGAAATTAAAAGTAGACTGGGGGAACTACCTATTTTGAGAAAGATAGCAAGGAGTATAATTTGGTACTGACATGGTTCAGTCTGCCTCACTCCTTTATGCTTTCTGTATAGGCCTGATCATCATTTGGGTTTTTGATACTTGGTGTAACTCTCCACAACTTCTTTAGAATCACTTTTGCCTCTCATTTCCTTGTCTATGTTTTTTTGAACCCTAAACATGAAGGTAAATCTTTTCAAATCCAAAATGCTATATGCCAACATGATCTTGGCCCTCTGGGGGGATCCACTCTCTGCTATACCCTTTTCTAGAAAATAAACTAGAGTATGTTATGATGTTGGAGCCTCACTTTAGTGAGTGATTTCACAACTTTCTGCTGAGCCAGCACACTAGCCTGCAAAATGGTTTTGCATATGGCAATGCTGGTGTGTATATGACAAGTTAGACAAAGAGAAAGACAAAAGTTATTATCACTAAGCAGGTCCCAAATATTTTCATAGTAAGATCAGTGAGGCTAGGCTGTGTTGCTGCAGCACCAAATGGCCTCAGGCCTCCCTGGCCTTCTGTTCTATTCAATGACATGTCCATCACAGAGCAGCTATACGGTGCTTCTCTTCAAGTCAGTGTCAACCTGGAACTCAGGTTGATGGAGCCAACTATGCCCTGGCTGGTTTGCAGAGAAGGAAAGAGCCATGGTAGAAACACACAAGCACTCCTAGATCTTCTGCTCAGGGGTCTCATGTATCATTTATATTCCTACTTCTTTGAACAAAGCAAGTCACATAACATGCTTGAGTTCAATGGAACAGGGATAGGTAACCCTCCAAGAGGACAGGCACCATAGAGAAGGACCTTTTAGAAAAAGACAATTAATATTTTGAACAATAATGCTGCTTACCACACAGAGAGTCATTGGATCCTCGGGGAGAGGAACCTGGAGACCAAAATAAAAAACAGATTTTGACATAGAAATCATACCTGCAAGAAGTTGAAAGTTTCCAGTGAAAAAGTCAAATATCAGAATAAGAAAATGGAAATTGCAGATTCATGTGCTCCCTTGTTCCTCCTTCCAGTACTTTTTTTTCACAAAGTAGATGGATGTTTATATCATGTGTCACCACCGCCGCCACCACCACCTGCCTCCAACCCCCCTTCCAAAGTAGTTTCCCCTGCCTGTCATTCTGGCAAAGTGACTGAAACAGGAAGCTTAGAAAATTGTTTGGGGAAGGGTGATTAAATAACTTCCTGGCTTAATTGATTGATGAATAATAACTTCTAAAATTATCTCTGCATTTCATTACAGAATATCTGAAATGAAATCCACTCAGCTTACCTGAAACTCTGGGAAATACGAATGATTGAACAAACTCTCCTTCATTCCTCAAATCACTTCCTTTTCCAGGTCTTACATTTGACAGTTCATTTCCATTCATATACAGTCTTTTTCCAAGAGTCCCCACAGGGTTACAATCTTACCCATCTCTAAAGCCTTAGCTCTTTTTACACACCCTACAAGATAATGATTGGGCATTGACAACTATGATTACTTCCTACTCAAGTTAACTGTACCATTTCTCCCCCAAAATTTACAGAAAGAAATTGTAAACTACAGATGGCCGAAAGCAGCTGCATGATTCCTAAAAACCTGAGGCAGGAACCAGAGAACAGTAAATATATAAATACCTTGTAAGCAGAAATAGAATCCCCTTTACTCCCCAAGAGAAAAGCATTTAACCTCAATAAAGCAAAGCCTGTGAAGGAATCCTGAGCAATTAGCCATGTCTGCAAACTGAATTGTAGTTCATTTTCATCAGTTCGCTTTTAGTCCCAAAGAGACACAAATTAAAACTCCCAAAATTTAGTGGTCTACAGACCACTAAATGTTCATTCCTTGGGAAAACATGATTTAAAACAAATACCGTTAATACAAATTTGAGACCTTTTTGTTAAGATTCAGATGTAGGAGGTAAATGCGCTTTCCCAAACATAAGCTTTCTGAGCCCATATTACCACTTCCTTTGCTACTGACTTCTAACTTCAGCAAGTACCGGGCTGTAGAATGGCTTTACATGTAGAATTTACCTAACCTCCCGGAAAATGAAGGACTTGTCTGTGTCCACCTCTGGCAGGTGTCCATATAGGATATGCTGGTCAAATAAATACCCATGTATTCTTAGAACAATTCTTTCCATAAAATATAAGAAAATTTGCATATTCCATAGTTTACTCTTATTAACAAGAAGACTCAGAAGAGCCCCAGTAGAAAAGCCTAGAGGTAAAACCAGAATTTCCTCAAACCTAGGCTACAAAAATAACCTTATCTGGTACAAAAATTGACACCTTCTAAGCAGCAAGTGCTGCAGAGAGGAAGAATGGCTGGGTATATAGTTAGTCCACACAAGATCAAGTACTAAGGTACTGACTGGGTTAAGAGTTACAGAAACAGGTATGAATGAGACAGAATTCTTGTATATCATGAAGCTTGTATCTCAACGGAGAAAGATGGACAAATACTTAGAAATTTCATGAACACTATGAAAGAGAAAGTCTAGGAAGCTCTGAACTGTAGAACAGAGACATTTAATTTGGAAAAGTCAAAAATAGCTTCCTTACAAAGTGGTTAGGAAGTTGAGAACTGTAAGTTTGGTAGTCTTTTAATTAGAATGCACATGGCAATTCACAGAGATTCTCATTGTTGTCAGCTTCCCACCTTTACATCCTTTACATCCGACAGCTCCCAACAGGCAGGGCACATCATAATCATCAAAGCTAGCAGCAAACCACCCACCTCATTCCATTAGGAAGACAGTAAGACAAATACATGGAGAAATAAGTTAAGAATGACTGTTAGTTCAAGAAAATTTAAATGAAAAACCGAAGTTTCCTAGGTGGGTCATTACAGAAATGAAAACATTTGGAGCCTGTGTAATAGATAGCCGCAAATCCCTGCCCAAGTCACAATTACTACACTTTCCCATGGTTAAGAATAGTGCTTAGCTTTTTCAACAGTCTCTAAAAGATAATAAGATATGAAAATGCTGCAATATTAATGAAGCATGGAGGTGGAACTCATCAATCTTTTGACAAATGTATTTGAAAACTTTCCTCTTAGATTGGTGTGAAAAGAAAACTAAAAACAAATGTTATCAACAAGCAACATCACTCTCAAATTTAACAACAAAATGTACATTGCTTCTATAAAATGCCATGCTTTAGTCAGAGGTATAGTATTTGATCCTTTATTTCTCAGAAGAACAATGAGCAACTACTCAGTTTAACCAGCAGTGATCTAACTTTCAACCAGATGCATGAGTTTGATCTGAATGACAAGGTTGGATAGATATACTATAAACCTAGAGCAAATTGATTACAAGCAGGACAATTACATAAGTATTGTTTTGTCTTTGGATGATGTGTGATCATAACAAATAAAAATGTTCTTTGATATAATTTCCATCATTCGGAGGCAAGTTTTTTCTGGAGGTTATCTGTGAGTGACATTCTCTTCATGTGCTACACAAAAAAGAAATGAGATCAAAAAGAAGGCTATAAGAAACCCTAACTCCAAGCCTGAAGTGTGTCACCATCAGCACTGGAATCACAAGAACATCCTCCACCTGCCTTTCCCTTTTACCTCTAATGGGTTCCACTTGTCCTCATTCCCCTGTAAAAGCAAATTAAACCAAGTTCCCTTTGCTAACCTTCAAGGCATTTTGTGTTTCAAAATCACCTTAGCTCAGATATCTTCTTTTCAACCAAGAGCAAATAGAAACCCAAGGAGCCTTGACTTTGGAAAGCACTCACTCAACTCCCAGAGAGTCTTTTGTTAGAGAAAAAGAGACCATATAGGCTGCATCATTCCTGGTGCTTTGTGGTGTGTCACAAACAGAAAAAATTCAGAGAAAAGTGTTTCTGGGCTTTCTTTGAAATAAATGTAACTTTAATTTTGAGTTTGAGGATGTATAAGAACTCTAGATTGTGTCCTTTGCTGTGACACTTTTGTTGGGTGATAATAAAAGTCTATGAGTTACATCTTATTGCTCTCAGGATAGGACTTTTAAATTGTGTTTTCTCTTTAATAAAAACAATTAACACTTTTTTGATATTTTTGACATGAGAAAGTTGCATTTTGCCTTATTTATACTGTGACTTGACTGATATTTCCATCATCCGTGTTATAGGAATGTTTACAATGTTTCCATTAGCTAGCATGTATTAAACTAGTAAAATAAACTCTCTTTAAAGTATTTATAAAACAATTTTAAAGTTGACTTCTTAAGGAAGGGAAAAGGAAAAAGACATAACTCTGTATATATGTATATGTAAGATAGCTAAAATGACTATACTGCTGAATGTATTAGTTACTGAGAAAGAATGGTTAATACTCATATGATTAGATCAATTTTACATGTCTATATCTGTTAATGTAAACAACCGTGTTGAACATAAAAATACGCAATATTGCAACCATTGTCAAGTTCCTATCATCTTGTTTTGTAAACCTGTAATGTTACTGTCTTGGATTTGCTGTTGTCATTTGTTTGTCTCTTTTGTTTTTTGTCTTTCTTTTCTGTGTCTTTTTTCTCTTAAATAATAAATAAATAAATAAATAATAAAGTTGACTTCTCAGTTATAAATCAGTGGGTCAAGTAAAACACGAAGAACTTTTAACATATGAGTTAGTTTTCAAAATTCTGTGGTTTGTGATAGATTTAGTTCTTCTAAAATATATGCCAGTACATCCATTTGACTTATTGTATTCCTTTCTAAAGCTTTCCACACTACTTTGTCTCCAACACCAGAAAAAATTCCTAGAAACTCAAATTTAAGATAAAAGCATGAGCTGATAGATTATCAACATTTCAAAGGTTGGTAGGAATAGCAAAAGGCCACAAATTGATTATTGGTTTAACTGTCAGAAGCAGATACATAGAAAATGACTCCAATCTCTCTAAACAACTGTCCTTTGCCTTCCTTGCCACAGACTTTTCTGAAATTATTAAAGTTCAGATTCTACATGGAATATTTACAAGTCTTTTCTGTGTATGTAATTCTCTTCTTCAAAATGACTAATGTTCTTTTCCTTTCCTTTTGTCTATTCCCTTTCTCCACTCTTAGAGTCTTGTCATCCAGGAGGGAGATAGCAGGACTATTCAGAAGATTTTTCATGACTGTAAAGACAAAATTATTACATTTTTAGATAGGAAATTGTCCTTTATGATACAGTCAAACTTTTTCACTTTATCATTATGTTCATGATTACCCATTCTTCCTAAGTGTAGCTTTCTTTTCTGTTCTTACATAACTTCAATGTTTTTACTCTTCTATTATTCATTTTCTCATAGATAGTGTTTTACTTAGCACACTGCAGCAGTAAAGATTTCTGCAAGGAAATATCTGTGATGGTTAATCTTGATTGTCATCTTAATTGGCTTAAGAGATTCCTAGCAGATTAGTAAAACACACGTTCATGTATGTTTGTGTGGGTCACAGGGACATGACATTAGGAATAATATCTACTTCCTGGCCCTCTTTTCTGTTGCTCTTTTCCTGTTGCTTCTTGACTAGCATGAGGTGAGTAGCCTTCCTCTGTCACATTTTTCCATCATGATCTTTCTGCCTCAGAACCAGTCAACCTTGGACTGAAATATCTGAAACCATGAGTCAAAAAAAATATGTTTTCTCCTTTAAATTGTGTATGTCGGATAAATTGTCCCAGCAACAGAAAGCTGGCAATACAGAAAATTAGTGCTAAGAAGTGGGGTCATTTCTATCACTATTTCTGACCATGTTGTTCAGAAACCTTTGGAACTAGTTGGCAGGAATTTAGAAAGGTTTGGAGGTAGAGATCACAGGAGGCCTAGAATGCTATAAGCAAAGATTGATGTGTGAGAGTTCAAAAGAACAGAATGCTGAAATACATGCAAACCATAAGGACTGCACTTATGAAGTTTCAAGTGGAAATGAAGACTGTTGAAAATTAGACAAGTGTGCTCACTTTGACAGCACATATACTAAAATTGAAACAATACAGAGAAGTTGAGCATGGCCCCTGTGCAAGGATGACACGCAAATTCGTGAAGCATTCCATGTTTTTGTCTTTCAGGCCCAATATTGTTCTCACTGTTTTGCTTTATTCTAATTAATTGTTTCACTTTATTCAATATTCTGTTTTGTTTTTGGTTTGATTTTACCATACCTAATGGAATAATCAACTATTGTGAATCTAGCAAGACGTACTATAGTAGCTATTGTTTTCCTAGTATCCTGCTTTGAAGTTCTGTGCCAGTTCCACTGCTTTGTTTTGATTGACTTTGCTCTATTATATTTTGTTGTATTTTACTATCTTTAAAATAAAATTAAAAAAGAAAAAGAAAGTTAGACAAGAGACCATATGAGTTACATACCTGCAAAGAATTAGTCTACATTTTGTCCATGCCCCAAAACTTGGTGTGAGGCTGAGTTTAAAGGTAATTGACTAATTGATCTGGTTGAGAAACTTTCTGCTCAGCCTTCAGACTGTGACATAGATACTGATAGCTGCCTTCAGCCAGACTTATGGTGAAAAACAGGACCAAAGGCAGTCAAAAGATTTGAAAAACTTGCAGTTCGGTGAACAAAAGAAGTGCTTATAAAGCTGGAGCCAAGGAAATTATGATTGCTGAAAAGATTAGTACTACTAAAAGAAGGCAAGTACATTGTACCATAATAGGAAAGTTGGTTTGAGGGCATTTTAGGAATTGTTCAGACTCCACCCAACACAGGATCAAGAGTGTAAAATTGTAAACTCCTTCGAAGTACTTTGTTTTCAGAAGAGAGCCCCAGGTAAGCCTGCTCATTCAGGTCTGTGTAGGGATGTATTTCCACAAGTTCAGCTATCCAGGTACTCAGAGGCCACTACAATCTTGGTTCAAGGAGCCCTGGCTACTGGTTGTGCTGATGGCAGGCCTTGGAATCATTCACATGATGCTAGCTTTGCAGGCATGCATGAGGCAAGAGCTACGTGGCCATGGAAGCTTCCACCCATATTTGAAAAAGATATAACAGGTCAGGCATTGTGTGACAGGGCCAGAGTTCCTACTGGAACCCCTGAAAGGGTAACACACGAAGCTGTGGGAGTGAGGCCAAAGCTGCAAAGGAAGCTATAATGGAACCCCAAGAAGTCAAAAATGCCAAGAATGTGGAACGTCTACTGAGGAAAAATCATGAAAGAAAGAAAGATGTCCTGTGTGCTTACACCAGCAAGGCCACACAGACAAGGCTGCCCAAACCCTTTGGCGTTCACATCTCACCACCATGTGCTCCAGATGCTGAAACTGCAGCTATAAGATTTAATGTTTGTCCGGATGAGTTTCAGTCCTGCTTTGGTTCATCCTTCCCTTTTATAATGTAAATGTTTACCATTGTACCTTGAAATATGTAGCTTTTTTGCTATTTTTAATGGTACTTACAATTAAGAGTTTTACCTTGTGTGTCAGGAGACTTTGGACTTGAACTGTTTTGTTTGTTTATTTCGTTTTGTTTTGTTTTGGCAGTATACTAGAAATTGAACCCAGGGCCTTCACACTGAGCTACATTTCCAGTCTGCTGATTTTTTTTATTTTTTTAATTTTGAGACAAGTCACTAAGTTTCCTAAACTGGACTTGAACATACAATTCTCCTGCCTCAGCCTTCCAGAGTGCTGGAATTGTAAGCATGATCCACCATGCCTCTCCTGGACAAGGACTCTTGAGTAATGCTGGAACTATTGAGAATTTGGGGAAGGAATTAGCACATTTGCAGAAAATACATATTGAGAAGAATTATGACCTTATTATATCTCTGTTTGGAGATTAACTATGGCTGAAGGAAAGGATGTCAAGTTCAGAAAGGGTGGATTTATGAAAGTTTATCTTGATTGTCACTTTGATTTCCTTGAAAGATACCTGGGAGAACACACCCAGTGAAACTGACTTCTGGATGTGTCTGTGTGGGTCATGATGTCATGATCTTGGGGACTATATCTGGTTCTGGCTACTTCCTCTCTAGTGCTCTTTCCCTGTCACTGTGAAATGAGTTCATTTACTCCAACACAACCTTCCATCATGATATTTCTGCCTTATAGCTGCTGGTCATGGACTGAAGTCTTGAGCCAAAATAATCCTTTTCTCCTTTAAATTGTGTATATCATGTATTTTTTCCCCAGTCATGGGAAGGTAATTAATATAATATCCAAGAAATAGCATTCTTCCTACTCTTTTCTCAAAAAGAATTCAGTTTAACACATCTCAAATAGTAGACTTATATCCTTCCTTTTTCTGATTTTCCCTTTCAAATACAGGGAAGTTTTTCTATGAAAGAGAAATGGGAGACTGAGACACAAAAAAAGGAAGTAAAATTTTCACTTGTTTAGTTTTCTATCCAATTAAAAAAACTTCATAGTTTAAAACAACACAAATGTATTATGTCACACGCAGAAGGCTCAGTTGACTTGACTAGTTTCTCTGTTCAGCTTTCATAAGGCTGAAAATGAGCTACAAACAGGGTCATGCTCCTTGCTGGAGGCTCTGGAGATGAGCCTCTTGGAAGGTCACTCAGGTTATTGGCTGAATCCATATGATTTTAGAACTGAAGGCCCCATTTCCTTGCCTGTTGTCAGCCAGGGGCTAATCTCTGAGGCAGCTTAAATTCCATGTGTTTCCCTATAGCAATACCTGATTGCGTCTTCCACATATCTGTAATTTCTGCCTTTTTTATTTATTGCATCTCTTGGTTCCCACCTGACAAATTCCTTTACTATAAAGGGCTTATTAGATTAGATCTGCCCACATAGATAATCTAAGGTAAAGTCTCTATCTTAAAAGCCAAAATTTTAATTATATCTGAAAGTCTTTTTTGCTACATACTATTTCATGGAATCCAGCAATTCTCACATGGACATCTTATGAGGGGGCATTATTGACTTATAACATCACTGTATGTAGTTTTTAATGTTTTGAATTTGTATTCCATGTATATATTACCTATTCAAAAAATAACTGAATTATAGAAAAGGACATATGAATAAAAAATATGTCCTATGGTTTGGGTAAGTGCCTTCTACCAAGGTCATGTGGTTTGCTCTCCATTTTTTGGGAGGTGGCAAAAATTTAAAAAGATAGGGTTTAATGGGAGGAAGGTGGGTAATTGGAGTGTGCCCTTGAATGAGGATTGTGAGACTGTATTCTCTTTCTGTTCTCTCACCACGAAGTGAGGCGCTGCCTCAACCAAATGGTCCCACCATGAAGCGCTGCCTCACCACAAGTCCAAAAGAAACACTGACCATGGACTGAAAGCTAAACTTTTTTTCATTTTAAGTTTATTATCTCAGGCATTTTGTTATAGTAACAGAAAAATGATTAATACAATATAGAAACATTTATGGAAGTTGTAACTTACTTGCTAAGCACTGACCAAGTGACAGGTTCTAAATATGCATTTTCTAAATGAATCATCACAATAATACCTAGACTTTAGAAATGAGGTAGACAGGCCCAAAGGAGTTAAGCATTTGCCCAACGTCACACAGTTCATGTCTAGTAGTCTTCCTTACCCAGGGGTGTCTGGCACCATGGAGCCATTTTGAACCACTCTGCAACCATGCCTGACAAGTGTCCAGCTTGTGGAAACATCTCTAATTCCTCCTTAATCTCTCTCTCCTATGCCATGTCTTTAGGGGAATCAATGAAAGTTTTAGGGTAGACTGTCATGCAAGGTAGATAACTGATGTTTAGGTAGTTTGTTATGCAGCCATAGGTGTTAGAAACAGGACGAAACCTAGCAGGTACAAGATTTCTAGCAAAACCCTACAGTGTGTATCTTCAACCTCGTTCCAGTCAAAAAACCTGAAGTATGCCTCAGAATTATTTTACCATGTGCTACTGTTTTCGTCTTCCTATATACTGGATAAAAATCCTACTGAGGTTAGAACCAGTGGTATAAACTCCCAGACTCTTCTGGCTTTCTGAAGAGGATAGGCGAGACCACCCAGCCCTCAAAGTGCACCAGGCCTAGGTAGGCATTGAGTAATCATTTCAGATTGTGTGGTAGAAACTCTTCTCTGGTATTAGTTATCAATGTTTAACAGAATAGACAGTCAAGCCAAAGCAAAAGAAAAAAAGCAAGGATCTCATCTACAAAGCTTAAGTTGAATCAATGAAAAGGGATCTGAAATTTATTTAAAAATAACCAATTATGGGAGGAAACTTCATAGATAAGTGAAAGAGGTAGGTACCGTTTCTTTTTTGCAATGTAGAAAAAATAAGCCCTGACAAATAATGCAGGCTGAAGATGCTGGCATAGCAAAGCACAGGAAAGCAGCCCTATGACAATGCCGAATGCTTCCTGCTGTTCAGAGAGGCGTGAAGTGGGGAGATGCTAAATCATTGGCAGGTGTGTTTGACATTAGTGTTGGCACACCTAACTTCCAAATTTCTGACCCAAGTGAAGAAATGCTTCTGATTTTTTGTTGGGCTTAATTAAAGCACATCTATGATCTATTTCTTTTAAAAAGAGGAAATCAGTTATAATTCCATTATCATTTCTATGGAGAAAATTAATTTTCAACAGTGGTTTAGAAAATCTGTGTTCACAGTTAGGAGAGGAAGCTCTCATCTTATAAATGCAAATTTTGGTTAACCCGGTCTTCTCTCCTCTACCTCAACTCTTTAAAAAAAAAAAAAAAGTGTCAGGTTTTTTACCCTTCACATAAAATGGCAAGTTTTGCAATATTCCTTCCTAGCTTCAGCTTACATTGGAAAATGATTCCTCACTTGGTACGTGGTTTTTAACCTGCAGATTTTCAGAATGGATGAGCTTTCCATGTTCATTCATGAGGAGCTGATACACTTCACTTACACTAATACAAACAAACTGAATCTCTGCCTGGAACTGGAATCACTGCCTCTGGATACTTGCAAGGGGAGAAGTGACAGATTCGGCAGTGCCAAAAATGTTTAACTGGTGGGGTTAAGCTAGGAACCCTGGTAAATGTTGCCTCAAAACAGCTGCTGCCACCAAAGCCAAATCAGCCAAGCAATCAATTGCCCTCAGATGGCTGCCACAGAGCTATCATTGCTATAACTGCTGAGAGAAAAATCTCTGATCAAGTCAGGCATCTGATGATGCAAAGGAACAGAATATACACCAATTTGGATAATTATTTCCCTGCTACAGGCTCCAACCTGCAGGACGCAGACAGTGTCAATTGACTGCAAGTTAGCAGTCCTTCCAGCACCTGGTCAGCCTTTCCTCCTTTCAGAAGGTGCCTTCTCTGGAAATAATGAAATTTTAATGGGAGACTCTAGTGCCCCAGGGACCTCCAACTGAGAGCTGATAGAGAGAGATCTTCTGGGGTCAAAGACACAGTCACTGCTCCCTCAGACCTAACTGTGATTGCTTACTGCTCTGGGTGCTGGGATTTGCAAATTGATTACAGCTGGAGGTTTAGTGGCTGAAATAGAATTTTGCAGATAATTACTGGAAATGGGCCAATGCCTTCGCTGGACTGAGCTCCATATGACAGATTATATGCTCTGTAACTGAAACCAAATCCACAAAAGACAGAAGAGTTTCTTAAAGAGGAACCTTTAGAACAGGTATTTTGTCTTTGACAAGCAGAACAGGAGACGAGAGCAGAGGATGGGCTATTCCTTGAAATTAGGTGCTAAAGAAAACTAAATCAAAGCAAAGATGACTCTGATTCTGGAAACAGTTTCAAAAGATATCCTATTCTGTCTTTATTTGAATATTTGGTATTTCACATTTTTTCCTTGTAAGTGTTCATGAATTTTCATGATATTTGCTGCACAAGAACATGTTTATCCTTCACAGCCGGCCAGGATCTGATTAAAACCATATCCCAGAAAAGCGATTAAAACTTGTGCTCCCAAACCAAGACCCAGAAGAGGTTTATGTCATGCCAAAGTTGAAAATGTTTTTAAGTTATGTGCTTGAAAGACTTTTTTAAAAATATTGTACCATGCAAGACTGGTGAGACCTGGGGAAATGTGCTCCCAGGTTCTAAAGCTTCTCCCAGACACCTGCTTGGCAGTATTGACAAATGGAATTAAAATTGCGCATGTCCTTTGACCCAGCACTTTTACTCTAACTTAGAATTTAAATGTAACCAAGGGGACAAACAATGGTTTAGCTTCTCTGATGTTTGCTGCTTCCTGTTGAGCAAGAGTATGTCTATCAAAGCTTTTCTAGCAAGAGCTGGGCAACCATGTTCAACTTCAGAGCACTGGCATAGTGTGTATCCAGAAGAAAGGAAGGAGGATGTGTTAATAGCATTGTCTTCTCAAGGTGGAATGATAATTTTATTCTGCTTATATGTACTTTCAAATTTTTCTTCAATAAATACGTTACTCATTTTAATATATTGTCAAAAATTTTCTTATAATTATAAAAGTATTTTGTTACAGAAATTTGTACACTGACTTGGAAATAATATTCACAGAAACAATGCAAGTAAAATGGTATTGAACTACATATGGTATGATTCTACTCTTATGAATGAAAAATCTATTTGTTCTTTCTTTGTTTCTCTCTCTCTCTCTCTCTCTCTCACGCACACCTGGAAGCACATATTACAGTGGCTCTCTGTGGAGATATAACAGCAATTTAACTTTTTCTCTTTCTTCATCTTTAAAATTTATCATTTTTCTTCAAGAAACATGTAATACTTACATAATTGGAAAAACAGAGCTTAATTTCACAGCCAATAGGAAAGACACTTGGGGAGAGGCGGGGGATTGTCAGGTGGCCCTGTTCTCTACTTACCATAAGTTGATGTTGACTTGAGATTCCCTTCTTGTTCTAGATAAAATGGAGAAGGAAAAAGCTGGGTGGGGTGGCTCATGCCTTTAATCCCAACGCTCGGCCAGGAGTTTGGCTCAGTGACTTAAGCGCCTGTCTGGCAGGCGTGAGGTTGTGAGTTCAATCCCTGGTGCCGCTAAAAAAAAAAAAAAAAAGACAAGCCTGGGCTACAAAGTGAGTTCAAAGCCAGCCTGAACTGCACAGTGAGGCCCTGTCCCAAAAAATAGGGCTGGGGATTTAGCTCAGAGGCATAAGTGCCTGCTTGGCAGGCGTAATGTTGTGAGTTTGATCCCCGGTACAAAAAAAAAAAAAAAAAGGAGAAGGAAAAAACCCATATAGTGCACTGATCTATCAGAAACAGAAACCTTTCCTTGGGCTCTCACAAAGCATACTGTGCTTAGAGTTCCCTCCTGATTATTATATTTGCTCATTGTTCCCCTGATCAGGAGTGAAACAAGGAATGGCAGGATGCCTTGTGTCTCCCAAGATATTTGGGGACCTCAGTCAGAATGGCTGAAAAGACTAGAGAGCTGGCTGGACTGGCTTCAATGGTATCATTATATTGGGGCTTTGATTGTCACTCTGTGGGGAGCCACTCAGACTGCATCAAAGCTCAAGGGCATCTAAGGACACTTGAGGATGTGACCCTGCTTGTCTAGCGCAGGGGCACCACAGGATACAGTTATGCAACCATGACTTGGCACAGGTAAACACACACCTGCTGGTTAAGGCACTCTACAAGAATGTAAACATGGGCGCAACCGCGCAGACTCCCAGGAGAGAATGATGTGCCACATTGGGCAGAGAGGCAGCAACCAGAAGAAACCCTGCCTGCCTCCCTGGTGAGTGCGCACAACCATGGGGATTCCTGGGAAAGAATGATGTGCCTTTTGAGAACCCAACATGTTGGGCAGAGAGGCAGCAACCAGAAGAAAACCCGCCTGCCTCCCTGGTGAGTGGGTGTGACTGTGCAGACTCCTGGGAGAGAAGGATGTGCCTTTTGAGAACCCGCCATGGTGGGCAGAGAGGCAGCAACCAGAAGAAAATTCACCTGCCTCCCTGGTGAGTGTGTGCAACTGGGCAGACTCCAGGAAGAGAAAGAGTTGTGTGTCCCATAGGCCTACCAGCACGCGGGCTATGAATCAAGGACTTCCCCCCGCCCACTGCAAGCAACGTGCTGGCTCAGAGGACCGGCTAAGTTCATAGCAACTAAGCTACATAAAGCAACTAAATGTTTGTATTGTTAGGTTATTTTGCAGGCCTGGTGCCCACAGTCTGAGCATTTCTTAGAAAGACAATATTGTGCAGTGTGACAAATATGTGGGATTGTCCTCTGTCTTGTCTTTGAGCCCCAATATCGTTCTCATTACTTTGCTTAATTTTGATTAATCTTTGTTTCTTTTCTTTTTTTTTTCCTTCATTTCATATCCTGTTTTTATTGGTTTTATTGTGTTTTGTTTTTGGTTTGTTTTTGCTATACCTGATGGAATGGTCAGCTATTCTGAAAATAACAAGATACACTATAGTAGCTATTGTTTTCATAGTATTTCTCTTCGATGTTCTATGCCAGTTCTACTGCTTTGTTTTGACTGTTCTTTTGTATTTTGTTGGATTTTACTATCTTTAAAATAAAATAAAATAAAAAGAAGAATGTAAATATGTGATTACAACCTGTGTAAGAATTATTCAATAAAGATGTAGGCTGCTTTTGCACTCTTACACTCTGCTCTGCTCCATGCTGCCTGCTGTTGCTGCTGATGTCTTTCAGCCATGTGTTCTTTAACTTGGGGACCTCACCTGCAAAAATCTCCCTTGGGCCCCACAACAGGCTGGTACACCATTAGCTGGATTCTTCAGTTCTCTCCTCCACGTGACCTCTCCATGTCTCTTGCTAGAACTTCTTCATAGCTTGGTGGCCTCAGCTGAGTTGTGGTTCTTCCCTGGCACTTGTCTACACCTAGGGACAAGAGGACTCTGCTAAGCCTTTTAAAAGATAGGCCTACAATTGGTCTATCTCACTTCTACCAGATCTTGTGTTCAAGACAAGTAAAAAGAGCAGCAATAATGGGAAGGAAATAGACCCTACCCAGGGAGAGTGAAGTGGCAGGTATAAAAAGGGAAGGAAGGAATGGGAGGCAAGCATGCTACTTCCCTCCCTGTGCTGCCTACTGCCTTATAGGATGCCCCAGGAGAACTTCCTAAATGAACTCACTTGCAAGTAAACCCTCATCTTGCAAGGATCTGCCTTTGAAGAACTGGACTCTGACAGGGGTAATTCCCAATCCAAAGGTTCCAGCCTCATCTTCCAGGAAGATTTGTTACTAGCACAGACCAAATTCATCTCCATCTCCAAAACCACAAAACTCCAGAAGCAAATATTTTATCTCTAAGTTGGGGCTGTCCACTTGGGCTGCTTATTACAAGGACATAGGAATCTCAAAATGAAGCAAAAACAAAAAAATCCTCTATGTTTGGGTCTTATGTAGAGATTCTCAATTAACTGGGCTAGAATGAGATTCATGCTTGAGCAGTTTGGTATTTATTTTTTTGTTTTCCCCAAAAATTTTAGTATATAGCCCAAGTTGAGAACTATAGTCCAAAGTAATTCAAGCTCTGAAGAGTGTATGTGGGAAGAGGAAGAGGATGAAAATGCTACAAGATGTCCCGTAAAGAGAAAAATAAATAACCCTTGACAAAATCACTTCTTGTCCTGAAGAGATAGTCTTATCACTGCCATCAAATAACATGGGTTGTAAATCTGGTTTCCAAATCTGATTGTTTTATTTTCAAGGTCTAGGAATGGGATGCCTTCTTGCACAGGTCTTGACTGAATAAAAGTTTTATATATATATATATATATATATATATATATATATATATATATATCTTAGTTTAGAAAAATAAATTCAAATCCCATGTATCCATTGCCTATGGTATGTAGAATACTGAATGTGATTCCTGGCCCCAACAAGTGTTTTGTAGACATGGTAATGCTTGACTTTCTCTTCATAAGAGAAGAACAATCTTGGTAATATTAGCACCTGAGTTGGAAAAAATATGCGTTTCTGTGCCATTTATTGAGCATTGAGGTTGAAATCTGCCTCTTAAATTTCCATCAACTAGCAGGATATTTCAGAGCAAAAAGAACCAGTGGACACTTTTGCCTCTTTCTTCTTGCTGAGCCCATTAATCTCTAAATGATTCACAAGAGACAGTGTTCCAACTTCCTGTTGTTATGCATCCTTGTTAAACTTTATTCTTAGTCCTAATTCTCAGTTTGGTTCCTATAACCACTGACTTTCATTCTATAAAACTGTGTTTTGTAATTAGCAAGACAGAGATAACTATAATGCAAAATATGTGTTAATACAGAAGCAGATTCTGTTCTCCCGTGAACGAGTGCCAATTGCAGAGAAGATAACCTGCAAAAACAGTTCAAGAGAAACTTAATTTCATCCCAGAAATAACAGCTTCCTCCTTCATCATAAGCTGCAATCTTGATACTGCCTTTCAATATTACACTTCTTCTTCCCCTTCTCCCAAGAACTGCAACATCTCTGAAATGAAGACATGTCTGATAATTGTCATACTTAATTGGCAATGTTTCTCTTGCATAGTGGTAAATAAATTGGTGCACCTTAAAACTGATGTCTTAGTTTTCAAGAAATACAGCAATCCATACCAAATATAGCCAGAGAAAAAACAGACTAGATTTCAGATTAAAATGTAAATATGGGAAGAATAAAGAGAAAAAATTAATTCACTCTCTGATATAGTTTCTTTTGGAATCCAGCAGGAGAAAACAGCTATACCCAGAACTCAAAATGCTATTTACAGAGGTGTGTGTGTGTGTGTGCATGTGTGTGAGTGTGTATGTGTGTGTGTGTGTGTGTGTGTTTATACACACCGTATTTATTACCTATTCAGATTTCAAGCATATTGATTACATTTAGAATGAGCTCTGAAATAGACTACATTGAAAGTAAATTCGGCTGGCATTGATTGTGTTCCTACAACACAGTTCTCTGTTTCACAAAAACTGCTTTTTTTAGGGTTTTAATGCCAGTAAGGTCTCCAGAACAGGAGTACGACAATTCTCAAAATTTAGGGAGAATAATCTTTGACATTTGCCAATGTATTAACCCCAGGGTCTTGCTGCAGACCTTTTGACTCAGAAATTTAAAGGTTTGGGGGTGACTAACAAGCTCTTCAGGAGACCAGGATGCACCCCGCACTGAGCAGCTTGCAGTGGTAGCTGTCAGATGCTGGTGCAACATGGCACGCACACAGCACATTGCTGGTGACATTTCCTTAGCTCAGTGCCTTGTACAGACTTGACCCCCAAATGCCCAGAGCTGCCCTCCTGGGGGCTGACACTGATCACTGGCCATGTGATAAGTCTATCTCCTCTCTCACCAACTCTGATTATCTGGGCCTCTGTTTTCCACCCTCCATGTGGAGTCCCAGAATCTGTGCTCCAAAAATGCGTGCTCAATGAATAAAAGGCACTGAGAAGTAAAGAAGGTGACGTAAAATAGCAATGGGTCAAGAAAACTTGGGTTGATTAACTTGATTTATTTGACAAAAGCTCCCATTTTCAACAGCTACATGGGAGCTGCTCTTCACTCTAGATATGAAATTATAACTGAGCTCACCACGCAATGCCTGCTCCCTATCCCAACTTCCTGTAATAGTTATTACAGGTGGTGGGTGTGATAGGCCGAAAAATGGCCTCCAAAGATGTTATCTCAATTCATTCAGACTGCTCTAACAAAACGCAGTACACTGGGTGACCCCAGACAACAGAAACTTATTTCTGACACCTTGGAAACTGGGAAGCCCAAAATTGAGTTGTCCACAGATTCATCCTGGTGAGGCCCCGCTTCCAAGTTGATAGCTGTCTTTCTGCTGTCCTCACATGACAGAAGGACAAAGGAGCTCTCTGCAGCTACTTGTATATGGGAACTAATCCAGTTATGAGGTTTTCATCCTCATGAGCAATCTCATTCCAGAAGCCCCCATGCCCCAATACCATCGCATCAGGGATTAGGTTTCAATGCAGGAATTTTTTAAGACCCAAGCATTCTGTAACAGATGTCTGTGTATGAATCCCTGGAACCTGTATATTAACTTATGTGATAAAAGAGATTTTGTAGATATGACTAAATTAAAGGTCTTGAGACAGTAAGAGTATATCCAGTAATCCAGATAGATCCAATATAATGACAGGGATCCTTATAAAAGGGAAGAAAGAAGGTCAGTATCAGAGAGAAAGATAAGATGTTGGAATGGAAACAGAGGTCAGTGAGGAAAGAAGCTGCTACATCATTTGTTTTAAAGATGGAAGAAGGTTGTGAGTAAGATTTCTAGCACCAAAAAAAAAAAAAAGGATGGAAGAGGGGAACACGACTCAAGAAGGCAGCCTCCAAACATCAGAAAAGATGAAGGAAGGGATTCTCCCTACACCCTCCAGAAGAAACACAATCCTACTGCCACCTTATATTTAGACTCACGCTCCCCACCCAAAACAGTAAGATCATGAATTCATGTTGTTTTAAACCACTAAACTTATGATAGTGTATTTTACAGCAGCAATAGAAAATTAATGCAGTGGAGTTTTAAATTATCTTTCTTATGATAGAACTTTAAAATTTCTGAACAAACAGTAACCTATGAGAGATGGAATAGAGTACACCTCCCACGGAGCCTGAAACACCTGACAATGATTTTTCCTATTTCTTAAAAGCAGATGGGATTAACCAACTGTGACTTTTGATTCTTAAGTGACAAATGCCAAGGTCTCTGACCCATCCCAGGAGACAAGCTGCACTTTGCATCCAAGCAGAAATAGCCGCAAGGCCTGCAAGGCTGTGAAAATTTGCTGTGTTTCAGCTGCTTACTTGCACCTGGGACAAGCACACATTTCTACTAGAGTTTAGAGGAAAGTTTACCTATCGATGTCTCAAAGAAGATAACAGCATTTCTGTATATAGGTCTTGTAAATTTTGTGATGAGATTTATCACTATTTCATATTTTGATGCTCTTGTAAAAATTTTGTTTTGTTTTTCTTTCTCACCATTAAATACAGCTGCTTTTCAATAAAAAAAAAAGACAATTTGTCAAAATGTTAACAATGATCAATTCTGGATGTTGATGCATGGGCATTTATAGCATTCTTTGCATTTTTCTGTATTTTGAGGATTTAAAAAAATAAGCAAGACTCATTCTTTCTTTTGAGAAGAAGAAGAAGAAGGAGAAGGAGAAGGAGAAGGAGAAGGAGAAGAAGAAGATAACAGCAGTTGCCCCTTAATTTGTTCCCTACGTGAGACAGTGAAAGAGGCTAAACAGTGCTGGGTCTGGACATTTCCCAGTCATTCTTAAAGGCAAGATCTTTGTTTTGTTGTCTTATCTCTTGTTCTTTTCTCCCTTCTCCTACACACCCACCCAGTAAGAATGGATTCTGAAGCTCCAGGAAGAGGATGGAACTGGGGTTTGAAATATCAGCGAGTATCTGCTTTCTCCCAGCCCCATACCTCCTCTTCCATTTCTTCTTCTCTGCTACTAGGTCAGAAGGCCTGTAAACTATATTTTCCAGGCTTGCTTTCCACCTGGTTTCCTGTCAGATGCTACCAAGGTGGATACTGTCCAGAGTTTGGAAGGTGAGATGAAGAAAGGAGGCTTTTTTGTCAGGGTAGCTGTGTTTCTTGCAGAGGAGTGGTGTGAGGGCAGGAGCGGTATCTGTGATGACCTCAGGCAGCAGAAGCCCAACCCAGTGCAGCCTTCTGGCTTTCCGCCTGCTCTGCCACCTCATCCTGACAGCACCACATTGTGTGCTATGAATAACACCTTTTCTCTTTGCCCTTTCTGATGCAGAGGTGCTAGCAGCTTCCTGCAGTTACTGAGCGCTGGGAAATCTTACCTCCCAGTTTTCTCCTCTAGCTTTGTTAACACCGTTACAACAAACTGCCCATTTGAAAACCAAGAGTACTTTTTGTGTTCCTAATTAGAAGCAAACTAAGACTGAATCTTTCACTTGCACTAGCAAGAAACAAATAAGAGTAAAACCCTTTTCCTAACTTTAATGTCTTGTTTTTGGTTTTGTTTTGTTTTTTGGACTACCTTTTCATTGGGATCAAAAGAATCAAAGTCGGATCCTGCCCAGACAAAGAGAGGGTGCTTGCCTTTGGCAGACTCCTGGCAAGCCAGGCTGGAAGCTAATTTTCTTTCTTAGATACTCATGGTCTTAGGTTACTTTGTCCAGAAATACTCCCTGTTATGAGGATTCATGCAATAATGATTTATTATGGGTGTGCTATTAAGAGAGGCCTATGAAGAGTGGGAAAAGTGTTGTAAGATAAAGCCAAGCAGAGCTGAGGTATAGTTAAGAGCCCAGAGAAGACAACTGCAGCCTGGTTGGTCAGAACGACTGAGTCCTGGTATACGAGGATGGGCCTCAAAATCAAGAATACAATTTGGGGGGGACTTACTGATAGAAGCACAGTCTTGGCAGCAAGACTAACTGGACCTCCAGTTTGGGTCATAAAGAGGGGCATATATGTGGATTAGAACAATACTGACTTTATCCTAGCTGGATTGTATCTGGTTTACCTTAATGTCAGTGATCACATAAATTGTGGAGCTAAGGTCCAGTTGTAAAGTTCCATATACCTCTCTGATGGTTTTGTCCATTTACAGTTTGTTGGGAAACTATGCAGGAAAAACTGACAAAGCTCACTCTGAAGCAATCATGATGTTGACACCTCAAAGTGGCTGCAGTCATGCTGAACTGAACCCATACACTGATGCACAGGTGCACTCTGGCATGTGAGCCGTGCCTGGTTTCCTGAAGATTACTTGAGTCACTTATTGTCTAAGGGTTGCCTTAAGGGACAATTTTCACTGGCTACAGTTATCTGAGAATAAGCCTCTGAAAAAAAAAAGAATTGTAGGTGTGAATCTTCAAAAACAAAAGCACACCAAAGCCAGGAAGGGGCACACAGAAAAGAGAAAAGGAGCTGGAGGGGATCTGGTAAGGGCATGGGAAGGGTGTCTATATCCCTGCTCCCCACATGGGAAATTCACATTAGTTCAAAGCTTACTCTTGCATTCCCTCATTCATTCAGGATGAGGCTCTACTCCAGGTGTCCTGAGACAGGACATGAATCACAAGGGTGGTGCCCAGGCCCTTAAATCTGGCAGCAAGTTATAAAAATGCAGACCACTGAGCAAACTATTGCAACACCATGGGACAAGCTGTGTGATGGGGAGATGGGTTGGAGGGTCGAGGACACCTCAGGAACACTTAGTTGAAGCACCTTAATCAGAATTTGCAAATGAAGGCTGGTGCTTTGTAGGGACAGAAGGAAATTTGTCTTTGCACTTTGTAGGGACAGAAGGAAATGGCCAAGAAAATAAATATTATAAACATTTAATAGGATCTTACCACTCTAGACCCACCCAAGTACAGCCTTAGGGAAGCAGAGCTGTGATGAGATCAGACATGCATGGGAGGAATTAGACCTTCCACAATTATGGGAGTTGCTGGGAGTAAAGGTCTCAAAGAAAATTAGAGGATTAGAGAAAAAGATCCCACCTGCCTACCTAAAGTACCAGCCCAAGGGCCAAGTTAGAAATTCCAAAGAATCTCCAGCCACCAAAGCAGGGCTGGGAATGGAAGCTCACAGAGCGGCCTAGGAGTAGTTGTTCCCCCGTGGAGCCCCCCACTTATGGGTCTGCTGCTAGGCATCTCAAAGCTGCTCAGAGCTGGAAGTGGGCTTGTTGGTCAGAGCCAGCAAATGCTCAGAAGAGGTAACTGTGGAGTAGACAAGATTAACAGCAAGTGAGAACACTGTATCTGACCAAGATATCCCTTCAAAAAACATAGTGTTATTTCACTTCTGCCTCTCAAATTTCATGTGAGTTCTTTCTTTGGCCAGTTTTAACCACAGAGGAAAGAGACTGTGGCAAATTAGTTCTCAGCCTGACCAAGCTGATAATAGAACAATTCAGCACATCTAGTCCTGGTTTTCAAGTAAAACCCCCACAAAGTACCAGGCTAGATGTAGTCTTCCTTTTGCTAGAAAAATACACAGCAGCTTTGCAATGAAAATGGCTAGGAGTGTCAGGAAGAACTTTGCATGGCTTCTCTAACTGGGCCTCTGTGCTGTGGTCACCCACTGGTAGTGGACAGACTGTAGACAGAGGATACACTTCCAGGCAACAGCCCGGCCTGGGTCCTGGCAGGTTACAGGCTGACTCTTCCTATGTAGTCACCCTGATTAAATTCTTCTCACCTTGGTGCCCCTGTCCCCAGCAACCTTTTGTCCTTGCTGCCACTTCTCCAATGTTTGTTTGGAAAGTCAGAAATCTTGCTCATTTGTGACTTTTATTTTCTTTGCCTGTGGGTTTAGCAGCAGCACAGTCATGCAGCTAACAGCATGGTCCCTGAAGCCAGATTTCCTGGATTTGAGATGTGGGACCACCACTTATCAGCCATATTCCCTTTACCAAATTACTTATACTGTACCTCAGTTTCCTCATTTGTAGACTAGAAATGATGCTACCCCTATTTGTATAGTTATTGAGAGAATTAAAGGACTTTATATGTATCAAGCACTTAGATTTTGTTTAGTTACTTTTTTCCCCCAGTGCTGAGGATCAAATCCAGGGCCTCCCATTTATTACTTTTACTTTTGTTTTCATAAATTTCTTTGAGGCAATGTAAAAGTCACAACTGATTAAGGGAGTACAGCAGAAGGTAAAAGAATAAAAAATAAAGGTTACTCTATATACAATCTAGAACTAGTCTAATAAGGGAGCAATTAGACACGTACCTATTTATATTTAAATATAAATTTGTTAGAATTAGATATACTAAAAATTTTAGTTAATAGGTATAAACCACATGTGGCCAGTACCTACTAGACAGTTCAAACAGAAAATTTCCAATATCCCAGAAAGTTTTATTACACAACACTAGTCTAAAATTTCAAAATGATAGTTTAACCTACTTATTATCCAAGTTGTTTTTAAAGACTGGAATTAATGTATATGAATAGTAGTCATTAAACTTTGATGATTATAAATCATCTTTACTTAATGATTATGTGTTTTTTCTATCTGTTCTACTAAGGATCTGACAATGCTTTGGAACAAATTAACAGGCCTCTGGAGTAAAATAGTAAAAGTGCATAATGACATTTTCAAAACACTTGTATTCTTATTGTCACCATTTCAGAATGGCTTTCCCTAAATCTGTGAGGTTTTATCATGCTTGGAATCTGCTCTTATAAGGCAATCTTTAGAGAATATTTCTAATAAAGAAGAATGACTATAGAAAGGCTAAAACAGAGTATAGGGCAGTTATGTCAAAGCTTTTAGAGCCTTCAATGATAACAAACAGTCCACTGCAATATGCCTGTTGCAGGTTCACCACCACTGGTATAGGGTATTCGAATTCTTCTTATTTCTATCAAAAGCTGATAAGTTTCACCATGACAGTTTGCCCAAGTAATGGGAGCATATAGCCATTAGGAAAGTTTGCTGGTGTTGCATTTCATTTGACTATCTCAGCAAGAATCTAAATGTGTTCTCCCTGAGACATATAAATAACCTAGAGTTCTTCATGCTCAGTCTCCAGGAATGGGTGTCACACTCTAGCGATTTGGTGTGCAAATTATGGTCAGTACTGTCCCTTCAAAAGCACTTTGGGGGCCAGGCGTGGTGGTGCATGCCTTTAATTCCAGCACTTGGGAGGCTGAGGTAGGAGGAGCATTGTGAGTTCGAGGCCGGCTTGGGCTGCAACGCGAATGCAAGGCCGGCCTGAGCTACACAGTGCAACCCTGCCTCAAAAAACCAGGGACTGAAGTTTGGCTCAGTGACTTAAGCACCTGTCTGACAGGCGCGAGGTTGTGAGTTCAATCCCCAGTGCCGCAAAAAAAAAAAAAAAAAAAGCACTTTGGTTATAGAAATGTATATTTGGCATAATTTCTTTGGAGGACAATCTGGAAATACCTATTAACATTTTAAATACGTTCAGAGATGTGCTAAGTGTTTGTTTCATAATAAAGAATTTGATCTTTGTTCCAGGTTCCCGGCGCAGAGCTTCTAAACCCTTGGAGTATTTTTTTATTCATAGTGGATCCCTGGGACCACATCAGAATTTATGGTAATGAGTCAGTGCATGGTAGGCTTCTAAATAGTTTCAACATGGAATCTGGCCATGCCAGAAAGCCCAACCATACAATTAGAGTTGTGAGATTGGACCACCTGATACCAGCTCAGTCTCCCTACCTACAGGGAGGGAAGAGGAGGAGGCTAGAGGGTGAGTTCAATCACATGGCCAATGAACCAATCAATTATGCCTACAGAAAGAAAGCTGAATAGAAATGCTGGGCACTTGAAGCTCCAGTGAGTGTCCTGGGTGGTGAGCACATCTGACGTGTCCAGAACCGTGATGAAGCTACCGGGAGAACACACAGAAATTCCACGTCTGGGACTCTTTCAGACCTCACCTATGTGCCTCTTCTTTGCTTGGTCTGCTCTGTATCTTTCATAATAAAGATATAATTATAAACGTAGCTTTCCAGAGTTCTTCAAGGTATTCTAGCAAATAAACTCTCAAACATGAGGGATTGTGGGAACTCTCAAATTTGTAGTCAGTTGGTGAGAAGTACAGATGATATAGGGAACCTTGACTTCTTGTTGGTACTTACATTACAAGTTATCCAAGGGAGGAGCAAAGTCCTAGATTGTGGTGTTTGCAGATTTCCATGATGTAAATACTCCTCCTGTGGCCAATTTAAAGTTACTAATGTGATGTCATTGGTCATGGCCCTGAGAAGAAATTCAAAGAAATCATCTCCTCACGAGCCTGTGTGAATTCACTCCAGCTCACTATTGCCTATACTGTTTGACCAAGCAATTCCACTTTTCAAAATTCATCCAGCAGATATGCTAGTACAGTTTCCCCCTTCCTACATGTGCACAAGAATGCCCATTGCAGCACTGTTTGTTTTCATAAAAGATTAAAAATAAGCTATAGGCCCATCAGTAAGTTTAAACAAATCATAGTGCGTCAATAAAATGAAGAAAGTGCTTTGTAGGCTTTAAGAAGAATGAGGCAAATCTATCCTTATGTAGGATAATTTGCAAGCCATAGCATAAAGTGAAAAAAAGAAAGATTTAGAATGGTCTTCAGTCTGCCATCATGTGGTATAACACGAAATGGGACATATAGTAGTCTGTGTACATATACAAGGACTATCACGGCAGTAACATTTAAAAATCTGACAACAAAGTACCTTCTGAGAAGCAGAAGTAAAAGATTTGAGTGAAAGTGACACTTTTTTTCTTTTTTTAGTATACCTTTTTGTACTACTTGAATTTTTGACATGTCTATTTAAAGAATTACAGTAATAGGAATAGTGGAGAGAAAGTAGGGTAACAGGAATGAGTGTAGAAAAAATAAATGAATGAGTACATCTTGGAGTAAAATAACCCTAGCTCTTTCATCATCATTAGTGTACTTCCCACCAACCTCTATGCAAAATTCTTTCCTGAGACTTGCTTCTGGGGAAAGGTGGCAAGGTTCAAAGAGAAATACAGAACCCCTTCTTTAACAATGAGGTCAAACACTGAAACGTCTGTGGAGCCAGACCGGTACTATGAGGGCAAGAAATGGTCTGTGCCTGTGCTGAACCAAGAGCTCCTGACACAGAGGGATGCCATGTGTTAGCTACAGCAGCCACTGATGTCTAGAATACTGGCCCCATTTTGAATTATAAATCCAAACTAGTATGGCAAGTTTCCTCACCCTTATAAAGCAGGAAATTAACACAAACCTTTCAACAACATAATGGAGGACAAAGAAAATCTATTATGACTTTATAATTTTAGAGAGAAAAGTTGTGTTTCCATCAAGAACATGCTTTAGGCTGAGCTTAGACGAGTAGTAAGTATTTGGATTTGTGTTTTAAGGAAAGGAATTTTATCATTTTTTTCCCCTAAGTGCAAGACAATTAAATGTAATGATAGTATTTGTAAGGTCAATTAAGTCTGAAACCTATTCCTCTTGGCAGTATGTGTTAATGGATTTTAAAAGTTATGAAAACTCTGTTAACTCTATACAAAAGTGAGGGGTAGGGAGATGCAGAGAAGAGGCACAAAGGTGGTAGGTATCAAGGAAGACACAGGGTGGGGTGCTGAGAGCAAGAGAGGGGAGCCAGGCATGGGTAAGTGGAGGACAGGATTACAGCACTGATCTTCCTCAGGGCAGAAAAGAGGCCAAAGATGGGAAATCCAGTCATTCTTTGTTAGTGTTTTCAGTGGGTTTTCCTGTTTATTGATCTGTCTCTCTGAATCTCCTGTGTTTTCACTCTAGTTTAATTAGAATTGAGTCCATCAATATCAGCATTGAGACTAATTTGTCCCTACTGACTTAGAGGTTCCAGCACCCTGTTGGCTGAAAGTGTGCTGATTTCTTGCTGTTCTGGCTTTTTTAGGATCTCAGCTGTAATCACAACCATGTTTCTACAGAAGCTCACACCCATAAACATTAGGCAAGCCCAGATGAAGTGAGATTAATGGTGATGTCTGCATTACTGTAGAGGGAGAGAAAGTAGTGGCATTAAGAATAATGATGATGATGATAGCAGCAACCCCCCTAAGCATTAATTATGAGCCAAGGTGCCTTATAACAGAGACAGGCAGAACTTTTCCCCTATTACTGCATCCAAGTGCAGCACCTCTGAGGAACACACATTCTCCAAGTCAGGTACATGTTTAACTTCTCAGAGTCCAACACCAAATAACTGGTAAATTTAAGTATTTTTAGTATGCCATGTTCACCAGGATAATAATAGGAGGAAAAAGGTAACTGCAATAGTCTTTTTTGGATAGATGCAAATGGGGAAAACAACTCAGAAAAACTGGTCCTTAGTATATGCCACGTTCAGCCAAAAAAGACTGGTAGGAATTTCCACTTTGGGCAATGAAATGATGTCCTTGGTCAGCTAGTCTGGCTGCCCTTGGTTCTGTTGTTAACACAAAGAATTTCATATAGCAAGGTTATATTCTGCCTTCTTTTACAAGAGCCAACTCGAACCAAATACTGGCCTTTTCTTTCAGGACTTTACTAACAACTGCAAGAATAAGCCACCATCTTCCAACACACATTTTTCTACCTGAGTCACAGCTGAACTTCCATATTACTGCCTCCTACCTACAAAGCAAGAAGCTAAGGATCAGGAGATTAAATGATTTATCCTATCAGAAAGTAACGGGGCACAGGTATGAATGAGTTTATCCTTCAAAACTGTTATTCTTTCTTTTTATTTCACCATCTATTACTTATTCATTTCTAACAACAGAAGTAAGCACATAAGCATGATGGAAAAATTGGAGTATACATAAATGTATTTTGCATTTTCAGGCTCACTCTTTTTCTTTCATTATTATGTGCAAAATACAAAACATATGAGGTATTTCATCAGGATTGTTCACAATATGTTCTTTCCACTTCTGAACAGAGTTCTCACCCTCAGCTAGGAAAAATGGCCCCAAGAAACTCAGGCTCCCAACAGCTTTTAACTTAGGTGAGAGAAACCTCTAAATTGTCTAAAGCAGCCTTCTATTATACTATGTTAATTTTCAGAAAACTCATTATAATTTAATACAGGTGCTGGGTTAATTGAGATTTACAGAATAGTTCTATTCTGAGCCTGATTTCAGAATTTATGCCAAGATGTTATTCCAAGTTTACCTAAAGTAAGAACAATCCTGGCCACCAAGAACAATTAAGAAAATGAAGTCTAATAGCCATCCATTCGGTTATCACTAAATAAACAAACCTGAGCACCTTTGTTGGGTCAGACATTGTTTTCAGAACTGAGGATACAATACAAATTAGAGGGACAAAATCCCTGCTCTCAGGGAGCTTATACTGCATTAAGGAGTCATTGGCAATAAGCAAATACACTGAGAAACTATCAGGCCACAATAAGTACTATGGAGAAAAATAAGCTACAATAAAGGGAGGGAAAGTGCTGGGGCTGCCATAACAAAATATCATAGACTGGTGACTTAAACAACATATATTTATTTTCCTACCATTCTAAAAGCTAGAAGTCCAAAATCAAGATTCTGGCCAATGTTTTCTAGTGAGGGCACTCCTGACTTGCAAAGGCTCAATTCTTACTATAGCCATACACAGAATTTCTCCAGTAGAGTCTCATGAATAGAGAGAAAAATGAATGAATTCTCTGGATCTCTTCTTATAAGAACACTAAACCTATTGGGTTAGGTCTATTTTAGTCATTTTCCCATCACTGGGACAAAATAGTCAACCCTCAATTTAATGTAGAAAAGGTTTATTTTGGTTCATGTTTTTGGCCCAAAGTCAGCTGTCCAAGGCAGAAACAGCATGGTGGAAAAGCATGGTGGAGGACAGCTGCTTTCTCATGCAACCAGGAAGCAGGGAGAGGAGAGAAGAGCTAGAGATAAGAATATACCCTTCCAGGCTTTCTACCCACCTCCAATCAAGTCCTGCCTCCTAACAGGATTAATCCACTGATGAGTAGTTCTCCTATGGTCAAATCACCTTCCATACACATGAGACTTTTGGAGGACATTTTATATCTAAACCATAAAATGTCCCTACACTTAGGACTTCATTTAACCTTAATTATGCCCTTCCAAACAAGGAAGCACTGGAAAGTGAAGGGTTAGCATGGACTTTTTAGAGTTGTATGTATTCATGTTTAGTCCATAACATGTAAGCTAGTCAGAGAAGCCATCTCTAATAAGATATGGCAATTAGTTTTAAGATGGTCCTCAAAAAGCTTCATTGCCTGGTATTCATATCCTTGTGTAAATGCCCTCCCAAATAAATCAGGACTAGTCACGGGGCAATGCAGTTCCAAACAGAATGAGGTATTTGACTTCTGGGGCTGGATCTTAAAAGGTACAAAAGCTCCTACTTTGGTTTTTTAGATTATTCAACTCTAGGACAAGCTGGTCACTCTGGTGTAAGGACCATTGAGAGCCTTGGGAGAGAATGCAGATAGGAACTCTGACCTCCCACCAATAACACTAACCCATCAGCTACATGAATGAATTCCCTAGAAAGTGGAGCACTGGCCACAGTAAAGCCTTCAGAAGACACTGGCCCTACTGAAGTTTGTACCCCAACCTCATGTGAAGCCCTCAGCCAGAACCATTTAGCTAAGATGCTTCCCAATCTCTGGTCCACAGTAAAGGTGACACAGTGATTGTTTGTTATTGTTTTAAGCCACTAAATTCTGGAGTAATCTGTTATGCAGTGAGAGGTGCAATATCATTTATGGTGATATTGAAAGACCAGAAAGAATGATCAAATGGACTGTGCACATCTGGGGATGAAGCATCTTAGACAGATAAAAAAAATACCAAAGACATAACAGTGGCACATGTATGGCAAGCTTAAGGGACACGATGTATGTTACTGTGTTACCAGTGATCTGTAATAGCCACTATCATAGCAACTGTCATGCTTTGATCTGTTATTTACATTTACAATCCCAAATTTATATTTCCAGGAAGCTTTAGTGTCTTATGCCCAGTGGCCTAATCAATACCTCCCCTAGAATATTTAATAGTTCTCTAAAAATGTTGTACCCAAAATCAGATTCCTGGTCTTCCCCATTTTACCCCACTCCCAGTCTTTCTCAATTCTGAAAGTAGAAAAATTCAGGTGCTCAAGTAAACAACCTTAGAAATAATCTTTGCCTACCTCTTTCTCCCCTCATATGCCCATCAAAATAATCAGCAAAGCCTATTAAAACTTATTTGAAAATATATACACTTCTCAACACCTCTACTTCAATCAACATACTCCAACACACTGTAATTTCTAGTTTGGATTATAGTATAAACCTCCTAACTAGTTTTCCAATTTTGCCACTTTCGTAGTCTACATAGCTCCTACTGTTTTTAAGTTATACTGAGATTCAGTCATATACATCAGAACATGCCATTTCTCTGTTCGCCAGCTTTCCCAATGTAAAATGTGTATGTGTCCCCAGCTTGCCCAATGTAAAAACCAAGATCTTCATAAAGTAAGGCTTTTCAGGATCTTGCCAAATTATCTTCCTAATAACATCTCCCTTTAGTCTCACCCTCTCTTACTCAGTTTTAGCCACAGTGGCTTCATTTGTGCCTCAGAGCCTGTGTTCTCAGAATATTTTTATCTGGGCTACCATTTCCTCTGATAGACCCAACATGCATTCCCTTACCTCCTTGAGAAATTCACTTAAATGTTATCTTGTCAACAAAATCTTCCTTGACCACCCATAAAAAGTTGCAGCTCTCTCTCCAGAACCCCTTAAATCTACCTCATCTTATTTTTATATAGAACTCTTATCATTATCTGACATGACATGTACTTCACTTATTATTTATTTGTCTTATTTACTTATCTTGTGTGTCTCCTTTTAGTAGAGTACGAGCTCCCTGATGGTAAAAGTGGGTCTTTGGGCCAGATCCTAGAACAGTGCCTGGCACGTGGTACCTAATCAACACTTGTTGAACGATTTGATGGACTTCTTAGAGTGGATATAAGAACCTCCAGGACATAACAAAATGATGAAAAATTGTGGCTAAGCTGCATAAAATATTGAGAAGAGCTTGACATACTCTGGAGAGTGGAGAAAAGCAAAACAAAGGCAAGATGTAGAGAGAAGGGCCCAGCATGGCTGTGAGCCTGCCTAGGAAGAGAAAGCTCATTCTTTGCAGATGAGCCTAGAAGATTAGGGAACATCAGAACTACTCAAAAGAGTATTTCAACTATCTTGCTGTGGGTGTGCAATACATACCCCAATCTTCCATTGCCTCCATTAAATCTTCATACCAATTCTTCCTTGCTTGATAATGCTAACGGGTAGAGGCAATTTTGGTTGGAAAAGTAGAAGAGAGTTGATCTTGCATCTAAGCTGGCAGGGAGTCAACCGGCTCAGATGCAGAAGTCCAAGGCCAAGAGCGCAACTGATATCTGAATTGCACATGCAGTCTTTAACACTGCCATATATTTTCCTTGTCTGGCATCTGTAGAATAGAATAGTGATTTCAACAAGGATCAGGATTTTTAATTAATCAGACACTGTTCGCTGTGGCTTTTCTCCAATTAATCTTAAGGAAGCTGCTTTCCTACACATTCTTCAATTCATGCTTATAATTATCAATAACCACCACGTACATACACACTGTGCCAGACAGTACATCCTAGATGTGCTCTTTGAGCCAAACAGCAAATTCCCAAAGGAGGTAAGAGAATGTTGGATATATCTGAGGAAAATTAAAATATGGAGATAAGAATCATGTTGTATATTGTTCATACAATACCACATTGAGATAGGACATACAGTGATGACTGAATTTATTCACTGAGAAAAAATGTGTAGGCTAAAAAGCCTTATTCACAAAAATTATGCACATATATTTTAATCTACATTCTCTCTAGGTAACTCTTATCTGTCTTTATCTTATTCCCATTGTATTTCATTGATTATTAACAGAGTGCCATGCAGCTCATTTTCCTTTAGTCTTTTCTCATTTGGAGAGTTTATTTATGCCCTTAAATATCCCTCAAAGTTCATGTGTGGAGGGCCTGGTTCTCCAGTGTAGCAGTGTTCAGAGGTGGGGCCTTCAAGAGATGATTGGATTAGGAGGACTCTGGTCTCATGAGTGGATTAACCAATCCCTGGATTTATAATTTAACAGATTATTCAGAGATGGTAGAAATTTTGGGAGGTGGTGCGTAGTTGGAGGAAGTAGGTCATTGGGGACGTGCCCATGAAGGTTATGTGTATTTTGTACCCAGATCCTTCTGCACACTCTCTCTGCTTCTCAGCCACCTTGAGGTAAGCAGCTTTGCTCCACCTCCTACTCCACCATGAAATTCTGCCTCATCAGAAGCATAAAGGCAATGGGACCAGTGAATCATAGATAAAATGTCCAAAACTGAGCCAGAATACACCTTTCCTCTTTTAAATTGTTTATCCTAGGTATTTTGTCACAGCAGCTGAAAACTAATAACGCATGCACCCAGTTTATAAGCAACCCCTTCTCCATTTCTTCTCACTCAGCTCTATTAATCATTGAACCCTCTATCTTGAAACTCTTATGCCATCAGGACACACTCCACCTCCAAAAAGGTATGTTTTACTTTTCGAATATTTTAAGTGAACATGCACATACATGCCCTTTCCCAAATTGTTCAAATTTTAAAATGGCATTTCACTGAATTCAAATATCACAAGTGATTTTCAAAAACAATAATGCCTTTGTTTCAATGTGGGTGGACAAGAGCAAGGACTAGCAATGGTATTTATTAAGTAGAATTTCATAGCACTTCCAGAAGCCAGCTCAGTAAAGCACTGTTGGGTATATCATGGGACATGGAAAGAGCCTTCACAGATGTATCACTGGCTCTATCACATTCCATAACAAGCAGTGTATAGGTTCTAGGTTTACAACACACACACACACACACACTAGTGCATAGACTACTACACCAAGAGAAGAGAACAGACAGTCATAATATGTGCATACTTAAAAGGGTATTTCATATATAATTGAAATGGGCTAAGAAAGACCATTGTTAAGCAAATGATATGGGAAAACTTGTTTGCTGATGTGGGGAATTTGAAATTTAATATCTACCTTACAACATACCCAGTAAATTCCCAATGGACTAAGAAGTCAAATAGGAAATATAAGACTTTTAAACTTTTAGAATAAAAGAGAAAAGAATATATTTATCACTTGAGGAGTTGGGTAGAGAAAGATTTCTTAAACAAAGTATAGCAAGTACAAAACTTTCAGAATGAGATTTACTGATAAGTTGGACTGCTAAAATTAGGAACTTATATTCAGCAAATGATACTGTTAAAAGGCAAAGAGGCAACCCACAAACTGGGAATGAGTATTTGAAAATCAATTAACCAAGAAAGTATTAGTATTCTGAAAATACAAACAGTCCATAATGATTGCAAAAACAAACAACAAAATACTTAATTCAAAATATATGAATAAGTATACCTCAGAATATAACCAACAGATATAAGACATAGGTAATAATTTTTCTAATGCTCCTTATTAGTTTTCAGAAAAATGCAAATTATAGCAATGGGAGACCACTTCACCCCCCTGCACTAGGAATTAAAAAGTCCAACATAGTGTTTGAGACTAAGTAGATTATTGCAGAGTAATACTGCTGATAATAGAAAACAATTTGGCACTGCTTAAAGATATACACACTTGTGTATAACTTGTCAACTTTACCTTAAGGTATAGCTCATAGAGAAACTCCTAAAAATAACAAAATTGTATAGCACTTTATAGTTGATCAGTATATGTTGTATTCAAACAATTATTTTAATCAGGTTTTTTTAGTAGGAATTATTAACAGTTTTCATAGTTTAATTACCTGCTCAGGGTCATACAGTTGCTTCATGGTACTAACACCTCCCAGAGTTATTTTTTTTCCCCTTGGGAACAGGTTGAACCCTTACCTGGGGATCTGGTCTCCCCACACTTTTGGGCTCTAGATGAAGATCCTTGTAGACGTTGCCAATCAGAGCACTGCAGTGATCATTTCAGGGATAACATGAGACATAGGACTGCCCAATCAGAGTGAACTGCAGAGCTACTGGAAAATAATCTTGCCCTTTCACGAATCCAGAGCCTGGGGAGACAGGAGACCAGAGTGTTATAAGCGATCAAGTGGAGTCTAAAGTGAAACTGGCAAAGCAGAGGATATACTGGGTGACAGAAAGTTGAGTCTTGATGACATAATTCTCAACTTTAAATTACTTAAGGTCTACTCTCAATCAAACCCACCCTGATCACCTAGACCATTTAAGCGATAAACTCCCTTTTTGCTTAAGTGATTTTTCAAGTTGTCCTTCTTAAAACTTCTAACACAAGGAGTTCTGGATGCTATAATGAAAAAGTCAAAACTAGAGGTCATGTGTCCCAATGTCCACTTTTCTTTTCATAGCACTGCCTAGTAAGGTGTTCCAAAATCACATGAAAAAATGAAAAACTATCTTTCTTTTACAACAAAAAGAATATTTGAGGTTGTGTTTCTTCAACCTGTTATATAGAAAACCATTTGTCTCTTTTTTGCTATGAGTGTGTGTTTAGTTTACATTTTACCTAGTTCCATACATTCAACATAGTTTCTTTGCCAACTTCTCCTTAAATTTGGTCAAGGACAACAATCTGTAATGATAGATAAATTCACCCAAACTACCAATTGTTTTTAAAGGTGATCAATGTGAGGATATACGTTAAGTTATTATCATTAAAAGGATTTGGAATATTTGATTAACAACATGAAGTGTGGTGACATAAATAAAGTACCCAACAATGTAGAGTCCTAAGCAGCATTCCTTCTCCACAGGAAGGACAGCACTGTCGCTAGGATGCTCGTGTTTTGTAACAGGCTGACGGCACTCAGATTCTCCACCTCGCCAGCTGGAGTCAATGAACTGGCACTGAGGGACCCTGGAAACTGCTCCTGTAATTGCAAAATCATGATTCCCTGACTCAAGTCTGACAAGTTTGAATGCATATATGAGGATAATAGGGACAGGGTCTTTGAAAACAGGACTTTCCAGAAATGCCACAATGGTGGTCACCATCCTAGATCATTAAAACCATCCTCAGATCAAGTAGGCCAGAATATGTAAAGATGGACCTGAACTATCAGCACCACTGCAAAAATTGCAAAGTATTCAAAGTCCTCAAAGTTCATTCCTGCTCCTCTCCTTTCTTGCCCTTTCTGGCTGCCCTTCTGCCTCACCCTTCAGGCTCCAGCAGCCTGATTCCTTTCTCTGTGAAAGTCCTGCAGTGAGCACCTGATTCAGACCTTTCTCAGAGAGAAGGGCTAACCCTCTGAAATCAAGTCTTTCTCTCTTTTTATCCCACTCAATGAAATTTTCATTCCTTTATGAAATCATGAGAATTGGAACCATGCAGTGCTAGGTTAGAAGCCAAGTCACGCAACTTATAAGCTACTTAAATTGGGAAAATTAGTTAACATTCCTCAGCATCAGCTTCCTCATCTGAAAGATGGGAATAAGTACCATCCCTAATCATAAAGTTGTTGGGAAAGTTCAGTGAGATAAAGCTTGTAGTGTATTTTGTCCAATAGGTGGCCCATAGGAGGAGCCTAATAAACATTATGGCTACTAACAATGGAGCAGTAAAGATAGAAAAAAATCAATAAGTTTGGCCACAGTTGTAGGAATTTGTCTATTTTTGAAAAAAAAATTTAATTCTCAGTGATAATTTTGGAGAAGTACTCATTCACAATTTGCATTTTACATCTGTTTTTGCCTGTAGGGTTTTTTGTAGAATATATCATATGTCTCTTACTATAATAAATCTCAACATTTTCTTTTCACATGAACTATCAGTTCTGAAATAAGAAACTCTTTATACATAGCATGCAATCAACACAAGCCACGCAAAACAATGCCCCAGCCCATAGATCTGATACAAGCAATACAAAAGAAGACCTTTTCCCCCTTTTATTTAGCAATTTACTTTGTGAATAAATTGCTTTTCTTTAAAGGTCACTTTGTTGTTTTAGAATACTTCACACCTGACACTATCTTCTTACTGTAGGAAGTTGCACGAAGGATATTTTCAACATTATTTCCTAAGATTTTATCCATTACATTAACACAATTCTACCAGAGAGAGAGAAAAAAAAAATTCAGAATGGTGACTAAGTAAGACAATTTACCTGGAAAAAGAACACTTATCAAAGAAAAATCAAAACAATAAAAATTCTATATATCTTCTATCCATGTAAGAAATAACAGTTTGCTACAACGAATGCCGATTAAATGCTTATATATGCCTGGCAGTACACACTAATTAAGGAGTTTAAATGTATCATTTCACTGAGCAATTATTTTATGAGGTCAGGTATTATCATTCTCATTTTTAAAATAAGAAAACTGAGGCTTAGAGATGTTAAATAACTGAGAAAATCACACAACTAACAAGAACAGATTATTCTCTGCTCCAATCTAAACTAAGTGACCATGATACTTCCAAAACAAAATGCTAGGAATTATAAATTCAGATAGCTTTTGAAGGCCTGAATAAAAGCAACCAAATTCCTGTAAACCTTGTAGTCTCTGCCCTTTTAGCCATCTTCACAACTTCCATCCTGAACTTCTCCTTGCTTAGGATGGAAACTAAAAAATTTTCTAATTTTTAGACAGCTTCATCATGAAAAGATCAGATACACTAATGATTATCTACCCAGGAAATACATTATTCTCTCTCATCTTTCCTACAATCCTTTGAGCTGAGTGTCATTTCAACTTTACAAATGAGGAAATAAGGTCCTGAGAGATTAAGTCAGAGGTCAAAGTTGTATTTAGCCATAGAGATATTATTTTTGCCCCACATAGAATTATTAAAACATTTAAAAATTAGGAAACTAAGCCACACATTGTGGCAGATGCCTGTATTACAGTTACTTGGGAGGCTAAGACAGAATGATCACTTGAGCCCAGGAATTCAAAGACAGACTTGTGCAAAATAGTGAGGGCTTGACTCAAAAAAAATTACAAAAAGTTACATATTCACATACAAATTATATGCTAAAAGTACAGGTGTCTGGATTCTATTCAACAATGAAAAAAAAATTTATTTTTTGTGGCACCCGGGATCAAACTCACAACCTCACACCTGCCAGGCAAGTGCTTAAGTCACTGAGTCAAACTCCCAGCCCTAGTTTTTTGAGACAGGGTCACACTATGTAGTTCAGGTTGGCCTTGCACTCATGTTGTAGCCCAAGCCGGCCTCGAACTCACAACACTCCACCTACTTCAGCCTCCCAAGTGCTAATACTGCAAAATTTTGATAACACTAGCCATGTTCCTTTATGGCTATCAATAGCTAAACCTGAGGGGTAGCTGCCAAGGACCAATGTTCTCTAGCCATTGCTGTCTCTGTCAGCCAGCGTTACATAGGATGATTTCACCCTTTGTAAGAATAAGCAGACTATTACGGTCAATCCTGGGTGGTTCCTCAAAAGGCCTTTGCCATGATATCACTCTGACACTGCCACCATCTTCAAGGATGCTAAAATGCCAGCAGAGCCACAGAAGAATAGGGCAGAAATAAGAAGAGTGAATGTATCCACTGAGTCTACTGGAATCACTACTTGCCACAGGACATATTTTTTAAATCATTACAGAACATTGCTTTCATTAATTGCTTTATATAAGCAACTAGTGTTCAACAGACTTTGTAGTTTTGCTATGTGACTGCCTTAAAAGTCATTATAAGAAAACACTTAGCAATATCACACACTATCCATTTGCCCCAAATTATGGCTGAGCATATAGTCTCCTGCCTCCTGTGCAGCTAAATGGGGCAATGTGATTTCACATCAATGGGAGGTGGGAAAACAAGATACACTGTTTCTGAGACTTCTGCTAAAAGATCTACTTGGATGCTCTCTTTCCCCTCATCCAAGGCTAGACCACCAATATGGAAGTTACCAGTACCATCACATGGACATTTAAGGATATTAGAAAGCAATGAGATGGAATATACCAGGTTTTTTGTCCTGCTGACAGCCAACTTACCAGCCCAAGACAGTTTATCCAGATTATTTCCTGGAAGATGAACTTCTGTTTACTTATACCACAATCGTATTGAATATCGTTGTGACAGCAGTCTTTCTCCCCTTATCCAACTCCACTTTGTCCATTCTGTTATCCTGTTTTTACTCAGATTTCAGCAAATGAAGTGTCTTTCCTTCACTACATAGAGTTTAGTCTTGAATCCTGACACCACTTTTTGGGAGCTTCTTGGAATCCTGGGCAAGTTACTTTCCTTCTCTCACTCTGATCTACAAAATAATAGTTGGAATGATTTGTAAAAAGGATTAAGTAAAGCCAAACAGTAGTCTCTGGCATTTCAAAAACACTAAATAAATGTCAGCGTCTTTTCCTTTCCTGGTTCAAATCTAATCACCACACCAGTACTCTGCAAATTCTCTCTGCTCTGTGGACTCCAAATTGCCATCAGTTACCCACCTTTCTTCCCTGTTTTCAACCTTTCCATCTCTATTGTTCTGCCCATTGACATTTAAACAGATTAAAGCCTCACCCATGCAAAAATTATAAAGAAGAATTTGGTCAAACCAAGAAGCAACCCTCCTCTCTCCTCTTCAAAACCAAAAGTCTATGAAGAGGAACCTACTTTCTTGTTTCCCATTCATTCTCTCTTTTTTTTAAGACAGAAAGTTAAAAATAACAATGAAACAGAGTTTAAAAACAGGTTAGTAGGACAGTTACAATAATCAATACATTGCATATTGCTGTCCTCATAGTAATTATTCAGAGTACAAGATCTAGGCATGATATCTTGTCCAAACAAATTCATTCTTTACCCTCCCTCCTTCTCCATCTGGCTTCAGCACACTGCTTTCTATCAGTGTACTTCAGTAAAAAGTTACAGGGCCCCCCCAGTTCCAAAATCCTTATCTTTGTCAACCTCTCCAAAGCACTAGACACGGATGGCACAAGCACCTTCTCAACATTCACTTTCTACTTGATGTTCATGATTTGACCAACTCCAGTTCAACCTCCTTGGAAATTCTTTCTCATTCTCTACTGTATCCCCTTACTCCTTCCCACTCCTTCACTGCTAATATTCTCAGGGTACCTTTTTGGGAATGGTGACCTATCTGAATACTTGAGCTGGGTTCAGTGATACACTAGCCAAATACCACTACAATAACAAAGACTCTCTTAACTTGGCTGCCTGGAGTGCTGCTGGCAGAAAGCACTCAGAGGTCAGTCTTCCACCAGAAAGAGGGTCACCTCACCAAAAGCACACCCTCTTCCCATGTCAAATTGCTTGTCAAAGGAAGGATACCAAGGCCTTGCTCCTCTGCCCCAACTCAACATAATTGTGAAGGACCATTACATTTCAGGGCTCCCAGCAGGACCAGCAGAGGCCTTCACTGGGACTGCTTCTCAACTTGACTTCTTACCCTCCTCAACCCTACTTCCTGCTCACTTCCATGGGCACTGATCCCAAGAACACTCTATTATAAACTTGCTGCATGCAAGTCTCCATTATAGAGTCTGTTGTGTAAGGGAGCCAGCCTGCAACAGTGATTATGATTTCCCATTCCAGGTTCCTCTTTTGAGTTCTAGACCCAAATTTCCATTATGCATCTCTATTAGGTTGTCCAAAGTTATTTAAAATTCTATATTAACCAAAATGAATGAACTACTCACCTGTACACCTAACCTGCTGCTCTTATCCAGGTGCTCAAATCCAAAACGAGGGATGTATCTTCAGCCACTCCTTCCCCCTCATCCTCCACATCTAAGTGAACTAAGATTTATCCATTCCACCTCATAGACACTTAAATCTTCACTCTCCTCATTATATCCATGTATACAACTTTGCTCTAAGATATCATATTTTCTTATCTTGGAAGCTACAATTATGTTCTTATTAAAATTCAAGTCTTCAGCCTTTCTACCATGCCAGATTGTTAGTTGTACCTTGATATCTGTTGACCCTTTATTCCCAACATCCCAGCTTGCCTTGCAAACAGCTGTGGCTATGTGACTACGATCAGGCCAGTAGATATGAGCACAAGTGCAATGTAAAATCTCTAGATATCCTCGCAGCAGAGATGCTGGCCCTCCATTTCTTGTGTCCTCTTTCACACAGGCTGAAATGCAGAAGAGGAGCTGAGCGCTGTAGAAGAGGACCTCACCTTAGGGAATGGCAGAGCAACAAAACACAAGGATCCTGGATTTCTATAAGTTCATGTAACATAGCTGCCTATCAGTTGGTTCACCCAACTCCGACTGAAATGCTAATCAAGAAATAATTTCTACTAAAGCCAATTCACCCTTGCTGTGAGCTGGCACAAGCCATGCAGGGCCAGGGAGGAGAAACCAGCCAATTCACTCTTTCCATGAGTCAGTGGAAGCCATGCTGGGCTTGGGAGGAGAAACAAGAAGCCAGTTCACCCTTCCTGTGAGCCAGCCAGGGCATGGACTGGGAGACATAAACCCCTCCTTCCCTCTCCCCCCCCCCACCATAAGCAACCAGCTGATTTGGAGGACAGGTTGAGTTGATAGCAACTGAGGTACAAAAATAACTTAATGCTTGTATTGTTTGATTGACTTTGCTGGCCTAAGAACAGTAGTCTGAGCATGTATTAAGAGGATAACAATGTACAATATAGCAAATATAGGGGATTTTCTTCTGTCTTGTTTTTGCAACCCAATATTGTTTTTACTGTTACATTTTGTTTCATTTTATTGTTTTGTTTTATTCATTGTTCTGTTTTGATTGGTTTTATTCCATTCTGTTTTGTTTGATTTTATTATGTCTGATGGTATAGACAGCAATTTTGAAGATAATGAGAGGCATTATGGTAGCCATTGTTGATTTCCTACTATCCTGTTTCGAATACTGTATTACTTTCACTGTTTTGTCCTAGTTGGTTTTATTCTATTTTATTTAGTTTGGTTTTATTCTCTTTAAAATATGCTTTGATTCTTTTATTTTGATTGGTTTTATTTCATTTTGTTTTGTTTGATTTTATTATGTCTGATGGTATGGACAAATATTTTGAAGAAAACAAGAGACATTATGGTAGCCATTGTTGATTTCCTATTATCTTGTTTTGAAGTCCCATATCACTTTCATTGCTCTGCCCTGATTAACTTTATTCTGATTTGTTTGGTTTGGTTTTATTTTCTTTAAAATAAATAAATAAATAAATAAATAAATACAAGAAATAACCTCTACCCTACATTTTGGGGTGTCTTTAGCTTCTATCCTAATTTTAATAATTACTCTCCAACCTTTTATAAAATACATAATTAAGCCCATTACTCCACACTGAAATCTATCAATGGCCCTCACACTTCCCTTAAGGGAGAATACATGTTTCTATATGAAAGTTTTCAGGCCACATATGAGTAGGCTTGAGTGTCACCTCCAGGCACACTCTCTGGGCAGCCAGGTATGCTGTTGCTGAGTTGGGGAAAGGACTCTTTCCCAACCATAGGTCTAGTTCCTATGGTAAGGCCTTGCATGCTGCATTTTTTACAATTTAGCCAACCAGGAAGGTACACAAAATAGAAGGTTATGACCAGAGGAATTAGACTGACGGGTTCAAATATTGTCTGTACCACTTGCCAATGTGACCTATGGCAAAAGACTTATGGGTGGGGTACTATTATTCACCTCACAATTATTTTCACTGTTAAATTAGATAATGAACAACAAGTTCCCAGGTGAATGCTTTGCTTTTAGCAAACATGTCATAAATAGTTGCTATCATTACTGAGGTTCTCCTTAGTAATTCTTTACTTTATTACTACATAGAAGCATGGAATAACTCCCTAACCCCTCAGCATCTACTACGGTATTTATCAAGGGCAGTCCACAGTGAGCATTAAATCCCACATTATAGCTCCCTAGTGATAATCTGCCACTGACACAGAAGGGAGCCTCAGCCTTTCCCTTCATGCCTGTCTGCCCAGTGAATCCTGTGAGAGGCCAAGAAGGGCCATGACTTGCTGATACAGGAGGAGTCAAATTCTAGCATCCTTTCTTCAATCACCAGTTCTAGATTCCTCTTTTCCAGTCTGCCCTGTTGAATCATGTGCAAGATAACCCTGACTTTCAGAACTCTTTCACAAAACACTGAATAATAAAAATCTTTCGTGTTAATTGTCCAAAGCCCAGATACATTGTGGTCTGGCCAGTGCAGTCAATGACAAGACAGAACCAAAATATAATTTTTTACTTAGCATTGTCACTGCAGTTTCTGGGTTAAAGAAAAATAGAGGGTGAATAAAATAACTTAGAAATTTTATTTTCCTTTTCATTAATTTCCCAGGCCATGTAGCTATCCCCTAAAACTGTAAACATCCTGTCTAAAGCTACATCCATGCATACACATATACACACAAGCACACACATGCACACAGATCATCAGAAGTATGCCAGAGCCAGCTTGCACCAGCTTGAAAGAACTGATCATTAAAATTTCAGGAATTTTTCCAACCCATTGATAAGCACAGCCATTATTAAAAATAAACTTGGCAGTGAAATTAATTATAAATAGAGGTAATAAATATAGAATAGGCAAAAGGAATTAACACCCAACAACATAAATGAATCTTAAAATAATTATGCCAAAGCCAAACAATAGGACAATACAAATCATGTGATTGCACTGATAGTGGTCTATGGAAAAATAATCTGTAATAATGAAAAAGTAGATCAACAGTTTCTTGAGGAATCAGATTAAGGAGGGGTGTAAGAGAGAAATGGGGAGTGGAAAATTTGGAGGGAGTGATAGAATTGTTTATAATCTTGAGTATAGTGATAGTTTCACTGGTATTTACAAACATTAAAATCTATCAAAGTGTTCTCAAATAAAAGCAACTTGCTATATGACAATCATACTAATTATGCTGTTAAATTTAAAAAGTTCATCACTTTCAATTATTTTACTATGATTTACTATCCTACTACATTTGCCATGCATTCTACATCTGTTCTTTTAAGCTTCCTTTATATCTACTTTACCTGTCAGGTAGAAACTATACAATGGTGCTTTCTGGCATCTCTTCACACTGCCACGTCTAGTGACATCACTTGGGTAGTTGGAAATCAACCATGGTGGGAATATATACACTGTGAAAATAAACACTACAAATCAGGACTTGATTTATCATATTTGTTGTCTAGACTTCAGAAAGTCATAGAAAAATGTTAATAATTCAGATTAAACATAAAATGAGTCACACCTATTGCCAATACATTGCAAACAACATAAATATTAAGAAAACGTTCTTTCAGTATTCAACACCTGCTAGCTGATTTAGCAAAGTCAGTTGCTTACATCATTTCAGTATGTGCAAAATTCCAAAGTATTCTTTGCTATTTCATTTTCGTAGCTCTAACTAATTAACATAAATGAAAATATTAACTAATGCATATGTTGGATCTATATTCATCAATTGCAACTACTGGTTGGCAAAAAATCAATGAAAGCATTATGTAAACTTCAACTGGTTGATAGAATTTATAATAAAGAATATTGCAAACATGCATGATAGTGCTCACCTGTAATCCCAGCACTCTGGGAATCTGAGCCTGGAGGATCACAAATCTGAGCCCAGCCTGGGCAACTTAGTGGCTTTGCGAGACCCTGTCTCAAAATAAATAAACAAAAGTTGGAATGTAGCTCAGTGCACAATTCCAGTACCAAATATAAAAGAACATTGCACATTTTGTTAGTATTTTTACATTATGAACTTCATAATGAAGTTTATAGTAAATTTATGTATATATAGTCACAAACAGTTTATTGCTGCTATTGTTTGTTTAGTTTTGTTTTGTTTTGTTTGTGGCTGTTAAGTATTTGCCACCATTGTGTCACAGTGATGTTTGCCAGACAACCATCGCATACCTTGGTGTTTCCTGTCCTTTCCTCACTTCAGGTCTCTATAGTTTTTTAGCTCTCTGACTGAGGATTTTTTTTGTTGTTTTTGTTTGTTTGTCTCATGTATTTATTTATTTATTCATTCATTCATTCATTTCTTCTCTCTACCAAAATTCTGCACACGAAAAGGAACTCTGAACTGACTAAATTAATACGATGCATGCCTCCTTGGCAAAGGAGGAAGACTGCAACCCCTTCAATATAATGTACACTCTTCTCTTTTATTTCTATCCCATGCATATTTTTGGCATAGCGCTTTAGAGCTGACAAGGCGCTTACACATAACTCCGCTTGCTTTAATACAGCTGGATACATTCACTTCCACATTTCTCTTCAAGCTGCCTCACTGGGGCCTTGTTATAGAGCCAGCATGCATTTGCTAAAGGCATGACAGAGAGAAGTACAGGTGTCCATTGCATAACATCTGCTGAGCTCAGAGGGGACAAGCCTTCCATCCAAGAGTTCACGTAAAGCCCTGGACCTACAACTGCCTGATCATAAAATCACGTCAATGCTCTGATTACAGAGATGGAAGCGTTCCAGAGGCTTTCCTTCAAGGCCTGGAAAAATACAAAATTGAAAGTACTCAAAAGGTGGATGAACCTGTGTTCTTTCCTGTGTTTGAATTTTATTAACTTCACTGTGAACTGCTTGCACAACTATATAAATAACTAGGGAGACTTACTCATATATGAAATATCAACCTGAAGAAGTCATATTTTTACCTGATTTATTCCTATAGACCTTAAAACACAAAGGGTTGAACAAACTTCTTGACTTCATTCTGTTCTGACACCTTCTGTCCTCACTGCCATCATCCGTTGCGTCTCTAGGTGAGTATCCTCCCGTCACTCCACCCAGGCGCTCTCCTTCTCTGCCAGCCAGACAGGGCAGGAGCTTGGCCCACTCACAGGCTCCTACCTCTCACAGAGCCCAGAACTACTGCTTTCCTAGTACTGTAGAAAATTCCAAACATGTACCATTCCTCAAAAAAGTCAGTCTTCATTCTTTATACCTTTATTCAAAGTGTTTCCTCCACCCAGAATGATCTGCTACTTTAGTGACCATGAAAACCTTACCTCTCCTTCAAACTAGAAAATTACACTCCCTCAGAGAAGCCCCGACCCTTCCTCAGTGACCCTGAGGAAACTCAGGGTCCCAGATCCTGGGTTCCCCTAACCCCTACCTGAGCCTCTGGTCCTGAGTTCACCTAGATTCTACCTGAGTCTCTGGTGTCCAGCTCCTCCCGTGCTACAGGCTCCTTGCCCATTCCACCAGCCTGACTGAGAGCTTCTCAGAGGACAAACTCTTACATTAAACTGTATATTCTTGCTTCTGGAACGATGCCTAGCTCATTTGCAGAATAAACAAGTGCCTTGTTACACATTTAGCTATTTATATTAATTCCACGAAGTTGCTTGTGCACTTAAAATGTGTCACATACTAGCATAAGTGCTATGGATCATATAAAGTAATTAGGTTCGGTCCCTGTCTTCTAGAAGCTTGCAGATAAGGGAATGTTGGTAGGCAGGGGAAGATGCTCAGGGCCCTTCCCAGGATAACACAAGTGAGGCACTCACTCTAGAGCAAATTTTAAGGGGATGCCAAAAGACTTAGTCATAAAGCTAAGTAGTATTTTAATACACACTTTAAAAAATCAGAATTAATGCAAAAAAACCCATAAGACTGACAAAAATCCACCTACCACTATAATCATAAAGGAACAAATGGTTCACAGGGTCCCCTGCAGAGATATTTCCTAGAGATCATCCCTTGCAAGCAAACTGGTTCAGATTCCCACTCTAGCCCTTCCACTACAGTGCTGGAAGTCTCATCCATGTCCTCTCATAGAAGCCCAGCTGCTTACTTCGCAGATGTGCTGTATTGTCTGTTTACTTGTGTGTCTCAACACTATAAGCAGTGAATAGTCAGGAATTCTAGAATCATTTCCATTTCCCAGCTTCTAGGATTTTACTTATATATAGTAGATGTCCAATACATGTTTGTTGAATGAATAAATATAAGTCTTAGTAATATCTGAGCTGCTAAGTGTCATTTGCCCAAAAGGAAGAGTAAATATCAGTCTCCCAGAGCTGTTGTGTGTGGTTGGATGGATTGCATACTTCATCACTTTAGAGAGGTATGATTTATGCCATGTCTATGAGAATGGCAGCCCCAAAGAGCACAGAAGGAAATCCTACTCCACCTCTAGGTTACGTCATCCTTGAAAGCAGGTGCCCTGCCTAAATCATTGCAGGCCCACATACAGCACCCAGCACAGTGCTCCACACCCCATAGGGTGAGCTGGTCATTAGAAAAATTAATGTACATATTTAAGTGAATTGTTTATAGATTTGAGATAATCAATGGATTATTCTTATTCATGTTAGGGTTACTTTCATTTTTAGAACTATGATGAATCCTCAAAATTGACGTCTTCTTTCTTCCCAACAAGCATTCATCCATTTGATAAAATTTACTAAAATAATTACCTATGTACAAGGCTTAGACTCTGGCCTGGAAAGTGAGGACATAGTGGAGAGCAAAACAAGGATGCAGCCTTCATAACAAAATAATAAGAGAATACTAATAACTAGTACACCTGTATCAGTATCTTCCAAGTAGTTACTCAGAGTATGACATAGACATTAAACATTCTGTCTTATAAAAAAAGCAAACAGGTGATGGTACAAAACTTTCCATGCCTCTCCTTTTAAATATGAAACCCTGATTATTAGAAAATATTCTCATTTCTCCAAGAAGTACAAGTTTCTTGTTTTGTTTTGTTTTGTTTTGTTTTATTTTGAAAGAAAGTTAGAAGGGACTTCTTCTCTGTAGACACACTCCTGTCTACGAAACAAGTCAGACTTTCAAGTCAAAATTTCAAAAATTTTCTTTTCTTGACCTTGCTCCCATTTCCAAAAAATACTGGGGTGTGTTGGTTCTTGGTGGGATGACCAAACTGCAAGATAGACATGGTATAAAAACAAATAAGAATTTCAATATGATAAATAAAAAGGCTCGCATTTTCATGTCTTTGTTTCCCTAAGCATATGGGAGCACGTAGAGTTTGCTATGGCTTTTCATAAGCAGAGCCTGTTTAAATCTTAATATCCTTCATCTTTATAGGGGCCCCTGTGTTTGTTGTTTGCCAAGCCAGATTTGATCAAAACATAACTTTTGTTTTTCTCGAAGGTATTTGTAGACAGAATATTACTATATTGAAGTCTCTATTGTCCTCTGGAAAACTATTTCTGCACGATTTTTTTCCAACCATAGGAATCAAGCAGTCTGGTAATGTGATATACTTTATGATCCACTGGGTTATACTGAGAATGTTCTTTTCCTGTGTGGACCAAGTCATAACAATGGTAAAGCCAAACTCAATTTCATTTGATCCCTATGGTATTGTTTCTTTGTCCCTCACCCCTCATTCCCACAAAATGATTGCCCATCTGGTAGGTTGAAATAATAGTCCCAGTCAGATTAGAGCCTTTGGACGCATCAGTGACCTTGCAAACAATAGTAAAAACACTAATTAGCCCTTTACAGAACTTTGACAAAAGAGGTGACAAAACTATGAACACTCCTCTCTTTCCCAACCTATTCCATGTAAATGATGAAATTTCCCATGTAATTTAGAATTTGGGAGGTAGGAAAGAGAAGAAAGAAAACTATGTATTTTGAAAAAATTCCCCTGATATGCTGGTGATTCCCTTGCTAAGTCATTTTCTCCTACTCTTTTTTTATTAGTCTGCTGTTTGCTGGCTGTATTTGTACTTATCTCCTTTTTTTTCATTTTTATATGCATCAGTTATGTATCTCCTTCCTTATCCCTTCAAAATTTAAGAAGGCATTATTTTTTCTCTCATCCTTCTGTTTCATTATTTTTCTCAGTAGCTCTCCTCTCTCCATTACTCCTCTCACAACTCATCGTAATATAGAATGCAAGTTTATTTTAAAATAGTTATTTTATCTCTGAAATAAAGTTTTTATTCCCCATTTTCCTTTGCAAAGTCAGTTTGGAATAGAAGAAAGGAATTAACATTTATTAAATACTTTCATATCCTATACCATGCAAGGTACTTTATAGACATAAATTCATTTAATAATTTTAATAACTTGTGCTAAAACCTTCATAAATACTCCCCTCCCTTCACATGAGGAGCTATACTTCCTGTCCCAGTAATGTGGACTTTGCTCAGATGCACTGCTTTGGCGTTGCTTTGGGCAGGGTGTGCTTCCCCTCGCCTTAATGCAGGTCTCAGTCATGTTGCATGCTTTGGTCTGTGGAATGTTAGTAGATAAAATGTGACATAAGCAGAGGTTTGAATTACACTGTACAACTGAGCTTGCCCTCTTGTACATGTGCCATGCCATTAAGAAAAATCCTCAGGGTAGCCTTCAGGTCCCGGAAGGAACACAGGGCTCTCAGAAGATAAAACCACTTCAGCCCAGATTAGCCAATTCCCAGCTGGCTACAGATGCATAATCGAAATGAAGACTTATTATCTTACACCACTGAGATTTTGTGGCTTTTATTACACAGCAATAGGTAACCTATGATGTAACTAGCACTCTCCCTTTTTGACTAAAATGGAAAGTGGGTAAGAAGCAAGCCTGAATTCACACAGCTGGAATGCTGACAAGCCAGGATCCACACTAAAGTCTGTCTGATCTGAAACCCAGCGCTCTTTTACCTACAGAGCACTACCTCTTTAAGCTTCATATTCCTCTTTCCATGAAACAATAAAATACATATGGTTTTTAATTTTATCACTTGGTTAGTTTTTGCACAAGTCAGTGGCCTTCTCTACCAAGTAAGTCCTTTTCTCTGCCCAGAAATTTGACCTCTCATAATTATCAAAATCATGTCTTCTATTTTACTATGAGTTCTCAATGTAGCCTACTGATAACAGGATTTAAAAACTAATAACTGGTTATATACATGTATATAAATTTTTTAAAGCTCAACGTTGATTGGATATAAAGAGCAAGTGCGAGGCATGAGTATATGATGCATAATCATTTCCTCCCCTACTCCATCCTAGAGGCGAATTTGTGATAAAATGCTAGTGATAAAACAAGTACTCTGAGTGGTAGGTCCTGATAACAGTTCTCAGAGCTTGGTAGGAGTTGGTGGTTTTACTGCTGACTCACCCATCATTATTTTTCAGAACAAAAGAGAAATACCTGAAAAAATTACAGATGTAATGCCTATTCATTTTTAAAAACCAGAAGACTTCTCTAGCTATTTGAGATTGATCAGCTTAATTTCAAAAACTGAAAAATTACTAGAATAAATAGTCAACTTGAAAGGATGTTCTAGACAACTAAATTGCCAGCCAAGAGGGTATCCACTTTGCTAGTTTAGTCCTCCATGGTAGATCTTTAAATATTACTATTGGTTGTTATAAGGTCTATATAGAGAATACTGCTTTTCTCCTAATTCTGTCTTTGGGATTCAATTCAGTTTCTCAACAGCTCTCATTATCCTTGAGGGATTTGTTCCAGCCACCCCGCCCCCCCAATCTGTGGATGCTCAAGTCCCTTATTTTAAAAGTGGCATAGTATTTGCATATAACCTATGCATATCCTCCAGCATGCTTTAAATCATCTCTAGGTTACTTATACTCTATTGCTCAGTTTTTGTCGCTGTAACCAAATACCTGACATGTACAACTTAAAGGTAAAAAGTTTATTGTGGCTCCTGGTTTCAGAGGTACCAGTTTATGGCTAGCTGGCTCCAAATCAAAGACATGACAGAGGGAAGCGGATCACCTTGCAGCAGTCAGAAACCAGAGACAGAGACAGAGAAAGATTGGGGATAAGAATACAACTTTCCAAGCAGTGACGGAGGACCTTTCAGAACTTTCACTGATAACAAATGGCTGGCTGTGGCACGTATACCATAGGGTTGCTACCACTGCTTCTAATTTGTGTCCCCAGTGACCTACTTCCTCCAGCCAGGTCCCATTGCCTAACAGCACATTTAGCTTTGAACTCATCTGTAGACTAATCTGTTGATGAAGTGAGCACCCCATGGTTTAACCACTTTCCAAAAGTTCCACCTCTGAACACATAAGACCTTATCCAAATCATGACAAATACCTAAAACAACATAAATAGTTGTTATACTACGTTCTTTTCACAAAATAAAACAAAGCAAAAAAAGTCGATACATATTCAGTACAGATGCAATATTTTTTCCAAATATTTTCAATCTGCAGATATAGAGAGCCAACTGTATACTTCAGCCTCTACTCATGAGACGAGCTTCTCAACTAGAATGAGCAGAAGAGTCACTTGGGGAGCTTGTGAAAATGCAAATTCTGATTTAGCAACTGTGAGGTGAGTCCTGAAAAGCCTCCTTTCTCATAGACTCCCAGGTGAGGCCAGGCCTCCCCGACACTTTCTGCAGCAGGATCTTAGTAGACATCAGAATCAGGTAGGGTATGGATTCCTAGACCTTTCCACCAGAAAGACTGATCCAGAGTGCCTAAGTCAGACCCAGGCATCTGTTTCCAACAATATTCCACGGGTAGTTCAGAGTCTATGCTGGGAGAAACACTGCATAGCTGTACCCTTATCTTTATAATACTGAGAAACAAATTCCCTAGGGCTTGGGCCAATGGTGGAGCTATAAAGCCAAGGCCACAGCTATTTTTCTAATTATAAACTGCCTCCCCAAGGCAAATCACCTCATGCAAATACCTGTCTGGTGGCACCAGCAGGTCACCATTAGACCCAAATAAGTCCAACCTCCCAGCAGCTAACCTAGATAAGAGGCCTGCTGTGTACTAGCAAGTTAGAAAGAAAGTTTGGATCTCCTTCCAGGCTGGGGTATAGGAGAATCTCTTTCACCCCTGCTTGGTTCTTTCCCCCACACAAGTACTGGGGATCCAACTCAAGGTCTTTGCACTGAGCTATGTCAACACCCTTCTGGTTGTTTTGTTTGGTTGGTTTTTGTTTTTTGTTTTTTGGGTGTTTTGTTTTGTTTTGTTAGACTCTAAGTTGCTAAATTACTCAGGCTGGGCTCAAATTTGTTCAGACTTCCAGAGTGCAGGGGTTATAGGCACTACCACGCCCAATTTACAATCTTCTAAATGAAAGTCACAATTGCCAACCCCACACAGAATGTGTACATGACTTTCTGGAAATGTAGAATTGAAAAATTCTGTGCCTTGTAGTCTTTGAGCCACAGCTGGATTCCCTTCTGGTGTTTTGTAGTTTCAAGCTAAAATACATCTTTTGAGTATATACAGCAGAGAAGAAAATTTGGGGAGAACTTTCCTGAGTTAAAGCCCACAGATCCCCCTAGTGTGGTGTTTACCAGTGGAATTCCTTCTCAGCACCAGAGTCTCCACAGCGATTATGCTTTCCCATCACCGCCTTCCTCAAAACAGGCGGATAACTAAAGTGGAAATGTAAGAGTGCAGCAGGAGAGAAAAAGAGGAGCTCCAAGGTTCAAGGGGAAGAGTAGAACAGTTTTATGGCACTAATTTAAAAGAGCCTCTCAGAAAAAACAGTAAAGTCAGCATGACCGGAGGTGCACATAGAAAACATAAACTGAAATCCTACTACTAAGCGGTGGCCTGCATGCATTACTTCCTAGCACCCTCACCAGAACAATGAGGTGGCATCGCTTTTAATCTATCGATAAGGACATGGAGTTAGAAAAATGTGACTAGAGAGAAGCCATCTGGGTGTTGACTCAAACTAGCTGCCCTACTAAAAGTTCCATGTTTTTGAGTCGCTGTCTTTTTGGGCCTCTCTATGACAGGAAATAAAATTTGTAAGCTAATTAACATAACTGGACTCTATACTCGAAATTACTAGGATAAATATAGAATTTAATAACCATAATTCAGCAGCCTTCATATCATTTTTCTATCTTAGTTGTATCTTAGTTACTTTTCTCTCATTGTTGAAACAAAATACCTGACACCCAAAATTAAAGGGGGAAACGTTTATCTAGCTCACAGTTTGTAGACATTTCGGTCCATAATCAGCTGGCTCCAAGGCAGGGTGGCACATGGTAGTGGGGCAACAGTTCATGGTAGTGGAAGACAGCAAAAGTAACAAGAGCAGAAGTGGGAGACAAACCTCTTTCTGTCCCTTATAGTGTATCCAGTCTACCAGGATTAGGGCGGAACCACTCCAATCTGTGGACTGATCTAGCAGCTACCCACCCTTAATCCCAGCATTGCACACTCTGAAAAAGTCCTATGACCACATGAGGCTTTGGGGAACATTCAGCCACAAGTCATAACAGTGTGCTCTTCCTTGATAGTGTTTTTATAGATGAATAAAATGGTAAATTTCCACTGCCCTGGACTTTTAGAGTTTCCTTAAAAACATCTTCATTCTACATTCCCAGATAACACCAGTAAGGGCATCTCTCAAACTCTTCAGGAAGCATAGCACACAAAGAATTGTCCTGACAGATTTCGTGAGATCAGGCTAAATCTACCCAGGAATAAAAATGTCGTTTTCAATTTTCATAATAGACCTTTGAAGAAACCTATCACAGTCCTATCCTTTATGAAAACTTAGAAAGGATGAGCTACTAAGCCAAAGCAAATCAATAAATATGCCAGTGTGGTTCATCTCAATTTCAATTTTCTCCAGTTCTAACTTCCATCTTACTGCACACTGTTTTTAAAAGAAGAAATGGTCAATATTTTACATTTTAGTTTATGAGTCAATCCCCTAATCTCTTAAGAAATATGGATGCAGGGACAACATAGCTCAAATTTTCCAGGGCCAGCCAAATTTCAAATGTTTTCAAACTGTCATTTTTAGTTCCTGCTCTAGCATTTACCTCTTTTCGAAGTGCATTTGTATTCAAAGTAATGAAATATAGACTTCCCTGATCAGAAAATTCATTATCTCACACTTATTCTGAACCAAATTTGATTCAGTTAACCTAAGTCCTTCCCAAATCTTCCCTGTTTCCAATTCCACCTTTCTTTCTTATTCCTCAGGATCATGATTAATTTCCTTAAATTCACATTTCTTTTATTTGTCTAAGCATTATTATGGCAGTTATATTGTACTTGCTGTGTTTTGCTTTTGTACATATGTTCACATTTGTGCAACTCTCTCCTTGCCTACACTGTGCTCGCTTTTGACAACAGAGGCCAATTGCATTTGCCTTTTGCAACCATATGCCTAACGTACAGGGCTAGCATACAATAAATATACCATAATTTTATGTTTCAGGTTAACAAAAATAAATAAATACGGTTTTGCTCATAGCTAAATACAGAAGTGGAATGTCTGAGCACTATAGAGAAGTTGAGTTTGTTTAAGATGTATCACCCAGGCAACGTGAATGGCTTGGGGGGCTTGGAAAAGAAAAAGAATTTGCTGATAGGAGAGACGAAAAGAAGCCAACTATAGATGTTACCTTCTTCCAATTTTGTCTAAAGTGTATCATCTCTACAGTAATCACAGAGCGCTAAATGTAAGAGCTAGAAGAGAGGCCAAGAGCCAGGGGCAGATTTGGTAGAGTTAGAAATAAATTCTGAAGTTGAAGTACAAAGAATGAATGCTCTACTACTATGAGAATATCTCTAAGAAAAACAACTTTCATTAATTTAGAGAACCAAGAAACATGGTTCAGAAGAAATATTGTCTCCTTACTCCATAAAAAGCTAATTGCTAGACACTCTTGTTGGCCATTAATGTGTGATGTGATTATGATGTACATTCTTTTTGGAGCAAGTGTTTACTTCATGCTTACGTCGGGAAACAGAGGTCTTTAAATGGAGTACTCACGAATTATGCAAAACTTCAGAGGTACTCAGATAGGCTCATTTTAAATTTTCTGTTAGCTCCTAGAGAAGATGCAGGGAAAAGGAGGTGGGGGACTATTATGTTCAAGTGACATGAGTGACAGCTTGGATCTGGGCCCTCAAACTATAGTCCTTCTTGTGGCACTCACATCCCTGAGTCTGAATTCATCTACCAAGCAGACAAAAACTCAGCCCCACAGTTATATTTCTCTCAATCCAAAATAGAGCTATAGTTTGAATATTTTTTAACTTATTTGCAAAATCCGGATGCTTCTTTCCCCAAGTTCTGATTTTTGATCTGTGATTTTTATTTTTGCCTCAGTTGATAAAAGATGGTACATCCTTTCTTGGCATTCTACACCCCCAATTTAGTCACCCAAAGCAGATGGCTATGAGCATGTGATTAAACTTATTTTTTAATGATTTTTTTAAACAAAGCCAATATATCAATACGTGAAAGCAGGCAGTCTGGTAGCCTAAAATAATAAGCACTACAAAAACCTCCTGTTTGAAGTGAAAACTTATCTGCCATACACTCCCTCTACCTCAAAATGCTCAGCTGCTCCATGAAGGCTATAAAAGCCCCTTCCTTTGTTCACACTGTTCATTAAGTCAGGACATAACTGTTTCTGATTCCACTCTCATATAAACAACCAGCACTTCGCGCTGGCAGTTTGATGTGCACAGATTATAGATTGGGGCTTTGCAACTCAATGTGCAGTCACACTGTCACCACTGCTCTCTTATTCTTTTAAAGTAACTATCAGCTACTCATGATTATCCAAGTTATTCTTGATGCTGTTAACCACTCAGCTTAATTAAGTCCTTTGTTGATATAAATAACGTTTTGGTTTAACTGAGCTAAGCAAAAAGAAAAGTGTGTTCGTTGAAGTTCTTTTGTTGCAAAGAACATAATACAATTAGAGAACCTCAGACTCACAAAAAGGGACACTTAATTGTGATGTTGTACCCAGGCTCAAAGACCTAGAAGACCTGGAGGTAGAAAGATATGTTCTAGGCAGAGAAAGCCTGGGAATCACAAAAGAAGAAGGATGCATTTGACAGAGGCATCCTCTGCATTCCCCCTCCACACACCAGCACTATTTCACAGAACCTGCAGGTTCAGCCAAGAGGCAGCCTCTCCTATCAGTGTTGATTCCACATGCCCAGGAGATTGGCTGCTTTGGAACAGATATGCAGCTCTGATCCAGGCAGCAAGAGCCAGAGATGGTATCTCACAGAATATTCATGGTGACTAGAGGACAGAAATTATTCTGGGAAAATGAGGAGCCATGGTCTCACTGGCTAGTCAGACATCTGCAGCAGTGATCCACAAAATACTAGCTTTAAACATCATCAAAGTATCTCTAAACACTCTTTGATCCCATAGAATGGAGAAAGTAGCAAATCTGACAGTTAATTAGGTGAAAAATGAGAAATGCTATAAACATTTCCCATTATTCTAAAAGAGAATGACCACATTTTCAAGTTTGTCATAGAAAAAAATTATGGGAATTTGGGACAGCTTTCTAGTTTCTCTTAAACCTTATTTTCATAATGTAAATAAAGTAAATGGATTTGCTATCTAGTTTGAAATATTGTGATTTTCTAGTGTCAAACAAATCCCGATTTTAATGAAATTTCCCAAATCCTTTTAAAGCCTAATAGATAGAAACTGTGAAAATATGTCAGGGGTGTTTATTTCCTTCAAATGTCAAGGGACTAATGTATGGTTGGTGTTCCTCAGTTTATGAATGTAATGAAGGTAGCATTTTTGATATTTTTTTCCCTCCTTTCTTTCCTACACATTTTCCACTCCCCAGTGAGGCAGTTTTAAACTCATTGCATCAGGGGAGGGGCAGGCCCTGGTAGAAAGCTGAAACAAACCATTTTAGGATTTGTATTTCCAAAATTCTAGGCATGTGGATGGAGGCAGAGATGGCAGAGGGAGACGATCTTCAGCACAGACAGAAATATAGCAAAGAAATTCCAAGGTCGAGAATAAGAGAGTGGTGGGGAAATTGTTGAGTAGACTAGGGTTTCCCTCAGAGTTGGGAAATTTTTCTTGGCTAGAAGAGCAGGAAAAATGTAAAATACATTGGCCCTACTTTCCAAAATTATCTGTAAAACAGCAAATCTTGTAGATTTTAGCTTTGAACTCTCTTTCCTGGCCAGAAGCCTTAGTTGGCAACAAATTCTCAGGTAGATTTGTTAGACTAAAGCAGAGGTGCTCGATCTCTCTGCTTGCCATGAGAATGGAACTGTCTAGAGCCTGTACAACAATCTGTGGTGAACCTGCTCCTGGTTGAGACCCAGGGGGAGTCATAACTATCTAGGCAGTCATAGCTTTGTGTCATCCACCATTGCATAGAAGCAGATGAATGAATCTCATGCTCTGGAACACAGTGCAGAGGAAGCTGTAGCAGTTACATCTCAGTGGTCATTTGTATGCATTGACTTCTGTGACAAAAGGAACATGAACATTTCACTAGCTGTCTGCAAATACTCAAAGATCTGATGCTCCCCAGACATGTTTTGATAATATGTAAACCTCCAGGTTTACAATCTCCAGAGAGATAGAAACAGATCACTGTGAATTAAATGAGGTTAAGTTACAGACACTCGGCCAATGGGGGGGCTCAAAATAGATTTAAGTTGGATTATAGGAAAATAAAGTGTCATGCACACTTGAATTTCTAAACTAATATATATATTCATATATTTTTTCCTTATATAAATATATAGGAAGACAGGAAAACACAAGGAAAGACTTCCACAGACATCCTAGAAAGGCATTCAGTGTCACTCAGTATTATGGTAGACTTTCTTACTTTCCAGCAAATCCTCATTCTCTTTCCCACTTTTGTGAAACTAGCATGAACTTCTTGCCCCCTTGATGTAGACAGATAATGCAATCTTGGTAGATATGATGCAAGTAGAGGCAAAGTCATTGTAACATATCCTTGGGCAGCATGGATTGATCTCCTGTGCTTCTGGCCTTCATCATGAGAAGAATGTACCCCTCAGGAGCACTTCTCTCAGAGCGAGATGATATACAGAGTTGATCAGATGCCAACCCATAACCCAAGACAAAGTTATCCCTGCTGATCCCCAATCCATGAATGAGAAATAAGTATCTGTTGTAAACCACTAAGACTTTGGATTGTTATACAGCTTACTACAGAAATAACTGGCTAAGACACAAGAAAAACTGTAACCCTAATATACATGAAAAACAGCAGCTGTTCCAATAATGTGACCAAGTCTCAAGTGCTATGAGTTCAGAAGTAGCTATATTTACTGATTCCTTCTCCAATACTCTGCCATTATGGTGAGTAGAAAGAACAACACCAGAGTTTCTCTCTCCTCCTCTTAAAAATTTATTCTTTGTCTCCACGCAAACTAAGAATTTTTACAGGAAACTGATAGCTATAGTACACAACTCTCATGGCCACACTGATCAGTGACAAATATGTGTCCTAAATGAGTTCAGTTACAGCCCTTCTCTCTACATGGACAATGCCTGTTGATACAAAAAGAAAATGAAGCAAATACTCAAAGGGAAACAAAGGCACAAAACAAAGACAGTAATTTCTGGATGGGTTCCATTCTTGCTTCTCATCTTACTTAACCACACACCTAATTTTCCTAGCTGCATTAGCCCTTGTTTTTACCTAAGCAATTTTAAATTGGTGTGATAGTTAATTATGGTATCAACTTGAATAAGAAATGCCTAGTAGATTAGTTTAGCACAGTTCCTGGTATGTCTGGATGACTGATTTACTGAAGAGGCAACAACTAATAGACTTATAACCTGGATGGGATAAAAAAGGAAAGAGAAGGAAGACTTGCTTTTGCCTCTTCAGAGGAGCTCCAGTCTTTGCCATTCCCTTCAAATGTCCAACTCCACACTTCTAGTACACTCTTCATCCATGAACCACAAGCCCTTCAGCTTCCTGACCGACTGGTATGGGACTCTACAGTGAGTCCCAGGCCTTCAACTTTGTCTAGATCCTCTAGTGTACAGATGATCCCTTTGAATTCTTCCACCTCTGACCCTGCAGGCAGCCATTGGAAGCCTAACTTGTAAATCTTTAACATATCATCTGTTCCTCTAGTGTAGACAGTTGGGGTTTTGTTACTTAAAACCAAGAATCCTGATGTCTTAGTAACTTTTCTCTCATTGCTGAGACAAAATACCTGATGCCCAAAATTAGGGAAGGAAAGGTTAATTTCTTACAACATTGGAGGTTTCAGTCCATACTCAGCTGGCTGCAATGCAAGGTGGCATGGCTGGGGAGCCGCCGTTCATGGCTGCCACAAATAGCAAGGCGCGAACCTGCAAGAGAGAGAAGACACACCTTCTTCCCGCCCTTGCACTGCATGTCGGGTCCATCCCTGGGTGGGCGCTGCATTCACATCACCAATCCCAGTGCCAGACAACAAACCAATCACGAACGCTAGACTCAGCCCAGTTCAGGATTACATGAGGCTTAAGTGAGGGCCATCCCACCACACTGTAACACCTGGTAAACAGTTTCTTTGCTTTTGCTTCTTCTGTTTAGGTTATTCTGAACTGACACTCCATTTTCTCATCATAGCTTCCACACTTAGAGTCATCTGAAGTTACCTTCTCTCCTCACATTCTGCCCTCTTATTGTACTTCTCCATATGTCTTACTCTCCAAAATTCTAAGAAACACCAGCCATGAGCCAGGATAGACCCAGATCATGTTAAAGGCTACTGACTTTGGCTGTGTTTGAAACTGGAACCCATCACTACTCTAAATAGGAATGGAGTAATGTCATATGAATCATGATGTATCATTCATAAAGTATACACTAGAAAGAGATGACAGGTTCTTTTTAGCCTCCAACTCTTTCTGAGATCTTCTTGATACCACTTTTAATGTCTTCTCCAGATGAAAATTTGGAGATGAGATCATTTCTTCATTTACTCAACCAATTTTTATTTGTTTATTTCTTTAAAACATAATTCATGTTTTAACTATTTCCAGGTTTATTGATTATTTATCTAGTCATATCTCTTCTCTTCAAATTTTTATACTGAAAAATGCCAAACTCGCAGAAGAGATGCAAGAATAATCAAATCAACAACCACATCCTCTAACTTAATCTCATCAATTACATTTTACTGATTAGAATATTGCTTATACTTCATCAAGTTGTGGTCACAAAACTGAAATACACAAAATAAGTCCTCTAGATAAGGTCAAGTTCTAGTTCAGGGTTCCATAAAAGCAAAATCAAACCTGGCAGCAGATTGCACTGTGGACCTCTGTTTGTTAAAACAACAGGATTGGAAGGTTCAATGAAATTTCTCAAATGGAACTAGGATATGATGTGCAGCAGCTATTCTGCAGTGAAATCTCCACTTACCTACTTTCCTACCATCATCTTGTGGTAAATGTAATAATGGTTGTGTGCAGGGCACAAGAACAGGCCTAGCCCTTGGATATTTCTAGACCAAAATCAAGAGACTTTCTCATATGCAGAAACGAACTAGTATTCTTGCCTATCCATTTCACAGGGTTATGGTATGAATCAAAATAAAGAAAGCTTGTAAACATCCTTTGTTGTCTGGCAAGTGATTTATACACAGAGAATAATTATTATCACCCTGAGTCAGTGGATCCATTTTCACATTCACACCATCCACACACATCTGAGTGCAACTTCCCCAAGCAGCTTTGTCACAGAATGTGTGAAAAAGCATGGAGTACTTGATAAGTTTTTATTAACCTCACTTTAGATGGTGCTAGCAACTAATCATCAAGTAATAAATGTTTTTGGCTAGTTAATTGATAGATTTTTTCCAATTAAATTAATCTTTCCAAAAATGAAGTGAAGTTGTTTGACATCTTTCTGGTTTTGGACAATTTCCTCTACTAAATAAATGATTGCACAACAAGGAGATATTGATTCTTTCTCAAAGAAATATAAAACTGCCCTGAGCAATATGATGTGAGATGAGTTACCTGAAATTTTCTTATTCTATATATACAGGAGCCAGTGCTCCTTGTAAACAATTGTTTTGTGGGTCAGATTATCCTCACTGCTTTGTTTCTGAGTTCTTCAAGTCCCTCAATGTGGACAGAATCATCAGATTTGGTCTGATTCTATTTTTTTGAGCTGGGGAAGCTCTTCCTGGTGACAGCAGCTGCTACTGTATCTTGTCCCACAGTATTTCAGAGTGAACTTGTCATCACAAAGCCTGTGTGGGACGTTTAACTAGTATGCCTGACTTTGTTTCTTGTTAAGTATTCTCAGAAGGGAGACACACATTGGAAGCCTGCTGTGGGTAATTAAGAGATAATTGCAGTTGTCTCTGCATTTCTTGCTGCTATACCATTAGCTTATTTGCAAGTGAAGCCTAAATGTGGAGAGGATGACAATTGCAAAAATGAATAAAGAATACATTTTGAAGGATGAAATGTGTGTTAATTTGAAAAGCACTTTACCTTGTTTTGCTAAGATATGCTATATTTTAGTATGATGTTTTAAAATCAAGCTTGATGTTTTAAATTAAACCAACTTATCTTGTTTTCCAGGAGTGATCATCACATATTTTGTGCTACTAGATATAGTCTTGAGGAGTCTGGCTTTTTATACCACAGCCTTTCTCACTGGGAGTCACCTAATGCAATCTTGGACAACTGAATATGATTAAATGAATTCTAGGACAGTGAATAATGATTTCCAATGAATTTTGGAGCAACCCTATTCAATTTCATTAACATTAGGCAGATGAAAAAAATTGTCTGGTATCGTACTGGATGTGAATTTTCACTATTTCACTACATGATAAATGCTAGTGAGTTATTTATGGGGAAAAGTCCTTAAAAATACATAATGAAAACATTATTCATCCCCTGAATAGTGAATGGATAATAAGTCAAAGGATAAAAGCCAAAATTTTAAAGTAAAATAATCCATATAATTCTTTTTTTTTTTTTCCCCATTGGACTCTGACATTCATGTTTGGTTTGGACTCTTTGCACTAAGGTCTATGATGGTCTTAAACCAGTTGGAAATTGTAATACTGAACTGTGCATACAGATATATAACCCTGAAGATCACTTAGCCAAACCATGTAATTGTCCAATGGAAGCATCCAGATGTGATCACTTAGTGTGTTGACATGAGTAGAGGAATACAAGAAATTCACAAGGTACCTGAGGAGAGATTCCATTGTACAACCATCAGCCCCTTACAGTGCTTATTTAAGTAAGACTTTTGCTAAAGCTTGATTCTGAAAGGGCTAAAGAAGGCATAAGTTTATTTGCTCTTTGACAATAATTATATTCTTTTGATATGGTAATGCTACCATACATAGTATAATCTTAGAATTGTCATTATTACCAAGTATTTATTGAGTCCTGCAGGGCGTGTGTAGATTTTGGGGTTTGTGAGGTTGATTAGAAAGAGCCAGTGTCCTCAATAGTTTATAATCTAAAGACAGAGATGATTCACAAAAACAGAAAAGATTCTATCCCCTTGAAATTTCAAATAGCACAATCTACTCATTCAGTGTTTCTCACCTTTCATTGTTCTTCTAGAGTCTTCCATCCTAAATGAAGTTTCCCAGAAGCCAGGCTTCAGGACAAGAATTTGAGTGCAAGGAGCTTATTTGGGAGGTGTTCACAGGAAGCAAGTATGAAAGTAAGGTAGTGAGACAGAAAAGAAGAAAACCATTAACCTGTGTGTTAGTTAGAATGTTACTACTGAGAGCAACAGAGGATCACTCCTGCTGTGGACCTGCTGAGCAACCGCATAGAACACATCTTAAAGGGTCCAGAAATGTATTTGTCCTCCAAATTCTGTCCCCATGTGATTGAGGTTTGCTACTGGGGTGGCAAATCCCAGGCCCTGAGGATGTCCTTCTCACAGAGGCCTGGAACAATTCCACAGCCAAAAAAGTGTCTCTGGCAAAGAAATGCAGAAGAAAGAAAGCTGTTGTGCAAATAGAGAAGCTTTGCACTGGAGCTGCCTGCCACCTGGGATGGGTGACGGGGTGTGGGCAAGGAGAGGCGAATGGGGCATTTGCAACATCTGCTACATTTCTGTTTTCCATTTAGTAAAAGTTAGCCCTGGCCCAAAGCCATCAGCAGAATACTTACAATTCAAACTGTTTTTTAACCACTATTTTAAGATACCATAACTTCATTTGTACTAAAAATTATGTAGTATTTAATCTAGTCTTGAATAAATCATCCTCATTTTAAATAGCCTAGAAATTAACACCCATGTCTGGATCATTTTTTATCACAAATGTGGTCCATTGATATTTTTTTCTTTTCATTTTTTTATAGGACATGAGTACCTAAGAAAAGAAATTATTCATCTTATATAAAAAGATAATTATCTCAAATGAATAAAAGGGAAATCTGGGTTAGCCAAAATATTGTATATTTTAGTATTACCAAGTAATTGCATACTGTATTTGTGAGGTTTTGTCCATGCCAAACAGGTTCAATCAAACTCAATTTAACAAGACTGAGTTCAACAAAATCTATTTTTAGTAATTGTCAATATGGCATGGAACAGCCAATTGCAAGGTGTCCCCTAATTTCTTAAAAGGTTGTATGAGTGACCTAAAGATTTGGTACATTTTAATAAACAGAGGCAAGTCAGGACTGAGGCACCTTCTCATCCTGGAAATGGGACAATACAAAATGTAAAAGATTAATGTATACAAATAAAAAAATGGCGATCTTCTATAGACACTGAGAAGAATAAAACTATTAGAATCAGAGCACATGAAAGAGGCAAAAGTAAGAATGGACAAAGAGGGACCACATTGTTTTAGCACTTGGGGTTCCAGCAGAAAACACAAGGTCTACTCAAACAGAGTGATCTGAGTTGAGTTTAATTGCAGGTTTTATAAGTAAAGGATTAGGGAAATCCCAGTGGATTATATAGTATTCCAGGTTGGTAATAAGGGGAAGAAAATTCAGAGCCTAAAAGGGCAAGGAGTGAGAGAAGACAAAATAAAAGGATAGTGAAGATAACGTTGCCTGGATAAGGAACTGTGTGTCAGCACTGTGGTGCCAGGGGAATAAATGCTTTAATCTCACCAACCAGCACTTGCCATTGGATGACCCCAACCAGCAGCCAGAGGGCAGGAGACCATGCTAGTATAACCCATGCAGGTCAGCCACTGGAGAAAAAGGAAGGTGATCTGAGGAGCAAAAGTATGGATGACATCTAAGCACAGATCCATTGCTTCTGATAGAAAGTGAGAGATTCCTATGCACCAGAAACAGAGAAAATATCCTCACCAAAGCCTGAGGCAGGAGAATGGAGAGTATGACCATCCTGAGCTACACAGTAAGTTCAAGTTCTGCCTGGAACATAGCAACACTCTGTCTTAAACAGCCAACCAAACAAAAATCTTCATCCACAGGCTAGGCATTGCCCCATAAAATTGGTCAAGGGATTCCCATCAACCAGCTTCTCACTGTGGAGAGGAAAGTTTAGACCTCATGTATAATGCCCTAATTCTATATTTCCACATGGTTTGGCTCTTTATTCACCACTTCTAGAGTAGAGAAGAATAGACATACCTGAGTCCCTATAGACAACTAGAGAGCAAAAGAATTTATCCAGGACCACTGTCCTGTGAAAGAGTCTTGCTTAATTCATCTGCAAGACAGATAAGGGAGACAACCAGCCCCTGAGTATACCTACTCTTTCCCAGTTGTGCTGATGCCAACATAAGAGAAAGTAACTAGATGCCTGCTGTCTCACTAGACAATAAGGTGTCCCTAATGTCAACTGTGAGAGACAGGATACTTACTCATTACAGTGACAGAGAGTCTGAAGTGTCAAGACCCTATTTATAATCCTAAAGAAGATGTCTAGCTCCCTGAGTTCTGTTCATTTGTGACAGACTCAGAGTGAAGAGTCACCATAGTCATGAAATAGTAGATTCCCCCCTGCATACCTGGATGTTTGTAGACTGTGACCTTGTGTTTCAGAACCTTTAGGAGTCTCTGAGGTACTCCTAAGCATAATTGCATTAGGCTGGTAACAACCATACATATGCCCTGGGGGATCTGGATGATATTCTGTAACATGGCTCTGCCTCAAGTTAAACAAATTTAACCAAAAACCATATAAGTGAAAGACATTCAGAGATTCCCCATGCCTGGAACATTATATTCACAGTTACCTCAGCATCAGCTATGGCAGATGGGACGTGGTTGATTCAGATGGGCTCCCCTCATCTCTGATGGTTTGCAGCAACTCAAAATCCTGTTTGTCTATGCTTTGGGAGGCAGCAGGTAATGCTAAGCCTCAGAGAACTGGTGAAACTCGGACTGTGACAGCAACTCCCCCTGCTTGAGAGAAACTCTCATGTAGGAAATTGAGCACTCCTTTTTCCAGTGCCATATGGTGCTGCAATATAATTTAAATTCAAAAAGCCAGGCTTCATAGCCTGAGAGTTGCAGTTGGTAGACACTCCTAATCACCTAATCACTTTACTGATATAAGTAGGTACAGAGAAGCATAATAACTTAAGTGAAAGTCATGCTTTCAGAATCTGATAGGAAAACCTTCAGACCTAATGTT
>RJWM01007212.1:21694-79550 GCA_004363535.1 Dasyprocta punctata | reverse complement strand
TTTTTTTTTTTTTTTTTGCGGCACCGGGGATTGAACTCACAGCCTCGCGCCTGCCAGGGCAGGCGCTTAAGGCATAATGCTAGTTCTTACTGTGGGAATGTAAATGGAATTATTTTCAAGTATTTCTCCACAAATTATTTTTCTGTTTCTAGAAGTTGGGAATTTTTTTTCTTGGTGTGTGTTTGTTTCAAAAAGTTCTTTCTTCTCTTTCGCTACTTATCATAGGTAATTATTATCATATAGATGTTACTGCTAAGATTCGTGTTATGATATCAGTGACTCACAGTGAGTGATAATAAAATGCCAGATACAAAGATTACAGCTCCTTGCCCTTTTTATTCACAAGTATTACACTTCCTTTTCTAAGAGGAATCTTGGTGAGGGATGTGGGGAGGGGAATGAATATCTGTTTCAGAAGTATTCCTCGTGAGTCATTGATGTCACAGCACATACAGATCAACAAGATTGGGGCCAATCAGTGTTAAAAAAAGAGTTTTTGTGTCTATGTGTTCATATTTATGTATTTTTTTAATAGAATTGACTAAATGGCAATGAGCATTTCTGCATACTTCTATAATGCTGAAGAGTTGAGATTATAACAAAATATGTTATGAATTCACAGGAAATCTTAGTGAATGCAGCTGAACTAAAATGTAAAGAACAAAAAACAAGGGAAAATGAATTGAAACCATTTATTTTCTTAGTATTTTATATATAAAAATTAGCATTAAAAGTATTGAATATATGTTGAGAATTCCATTTTTCAGCAGAACTGTATTAAGCAATGTTAAATTCATTTGCTGCTACTTCCAAAAGTTTTGTTTTGGCTTTTTCTTCCACTTTGGATTTATAAAATGTTTTCACAAGATGCAGAAATACTCTTATTCCCTGCTGATTTGTTGCACTTACTGAATTATATATTACAATTTTAATGCTGATTTCCATATTGGGAGAAACTGGTCTGTGGACGTTGATGGGGCCTTTTCCACATGTAGGCACTGTATGAATCTCTACATTTTTGTCATACAGGATGATGAAAACAATAACTCGTCTTCATAAAGCTATGGTGTTTCTTGAATATTTCACAAGTAATTCTTGGGTTTGGAATACTGATAATGTCAATATGTTAATGAATCAACTAAACCCTGAAGATAAAAAGGCAAGTATTACCTGTTTTATGTTAGAAAATAAGTAGCAAGCCGGGCGTGGTGGCACACGCCTTTAATGCCAGCTCTTGGGAGGCTGAGGTAGGGGGAGTGTTGTGAGTTCGAGGCCAGCTTGGGCTACAATGTGAGCGCAAGGCCGGCCTGAGCTGCACAGTGCGACCTTGCCTCAAAAAACCAGGGCTGGGAGTTTGGCTCAGTGACTTAAGCACCTGTCTGACAGGTGCGAGGTTGTGAGTTCAATCCCCGGTGCCACAAAAAAAAAAAAAAAAAAAAAGAAAATAAGTAGCATACCAGTTAGAGCTACTTAGCAACCTGAGAAGCAGATGTTATCCACTACCATTATGCAACAAGAAAGTCACTGGTCTATTTGTAGTCTCATTAGAGCTTCAATCATAATTATTGGTGAGGAGATAAAAAGTGCTTTATCTTGGGATGTATAATGTATATTTTGAAAATGCCTTAGACAATGGCAAAGGCATTTTCAAAATATAATCAAAATGTTAACTCCTCCTTTTCCCACGCTTGAGTCAGAGAATTTAACATCTTTTTGTGTTTTTCCTTCAAATGCCTGTTTTCTGAGTTTTGAAAAAAAAAATCACTCAGAATTGTTTTTCATGCTGTTACTTTTTGTCACTGCACATTCTCTCTCCACTCATTTGAAACTTAAGTTCTTTGTGTTCTTTTCGAGGTTATCCTAGATTTTTTAACATATCCCTAGCAGTCTTAAGTGATTTCAGTGGCCTCCTCTTTAATGATATTTAGAATCTTAAAATGTTTTTGTTGTAATTACCGCCACATTCGTACATTTCAACACTCTGTTCAAGCCCATAAGTACAGATTTTTGTTCACTGGGTGTTTTACACTTAGCTATATGTTTACCAATGTCTTTGTTCTGAGATCTATAAGATGGTTTTGTGTTGTTCCAATACTTATCCACATACCAAAATATGCTTTACTTCCTGATTATTGGTAGTTAACCCCCCGCTTTTGATTGTGAGCCTAGGTTTTATAACATGAGTTTAGCACATCAAAGGTAACTTTCTTTTTATGTTTTGTCTATATTGTTGCTATTGAAAGCCAGTGATTTAGTCTTCTTTTATAGCAGATTACTTAATCCTGGCTTTTTCACATTTTACCTTTATGTTTGGCGTTCCGCATTTTTACTAAAAACATGTCTGTAGTTTTTAAAAAGAAATTAAGATGTGTAACGGAATATACCAGCTCCCTACAATGAATGTAATCGTTATGCACTGTAAACATACACTAAAAATAAAAATGTTAAAAATATACTTTTGTTTTGGTTGAGCTCCCTGAATGTGAAGATTGGTGTCTTTCAGCAAATTTGGAAAAATACTTAGACATTGTTTCTTCACATATAGCCTCTGCACTATTCTCTTACTGTCTTCTGGAATTCCTGTTATATATCATACCATTCTGTTTTCAGGTCTTTTAACTTTAATTTTATATCAGGAACAAAATCTAAATGATTTATTTAAATTCTATGGCATGTCTTTTAGCTGTGTTTATTGTAAAGCAGCATGTAGTTGTTTTTCTTTTTTTTTCCCCTAGTCTGATAATTTTTGACCTTTTATTGAAAGACTTAATCCATGACTTAATTCCTGATACTTTGTGGTTTAAATTTGTTAATGCTTTGTTTTCTTTTTTTCCCTTTTTAGGTTGTGTTTTCATCTATTTTTTTTTTTGGTGGGGGGGTTTTATTTTGTAATTTCATGTTTACCTCATCTGTCTTAGTTGCATTTATTTTTTTATAATTTTTTTTGGTAGGTTACTCTGGAGATAACAGTATCTTTTCTTAATTTGGCAAGGCCTAATATAAATTCCTACTTTCACCTTTCATGGATAATGAAGGACCAGGGCCTGTGTATTACTATTGGTACATATTTTAGTTTTATGTAAGTTAAGTCTGGCAGGCACTGTGGTTTTTTTTCAGTTAGTTTTAGTCTGTTTTATGTGGGTACAGCAGAATACCTGAAATGGGGCAATTTGTAATGAACACAAGCTGGCTCATGGTTTTGGAGGTTGGGCATCTTAAGGGACTGGCATCTGGTGAAGGCCTTCTGGTTATGTCATCCCGTGGTAGAAGGACAAAGAAAGAGCAAATGATTAAATTGGAGATCACAGTCCTTTTATAGTTAAGCTTAATCCACATGAGGGTGGAACCTTCAACATCTGATCACCTCCTATTGGGCCTCAGCTCCCACCATTGTTGCCTTGGGAATTGAGTTTCTACTGCATGCTTTTGGAAGGGCATATTCAAACTAGTACAGGCTACACAATAACTATTCATATGATTAACCAGCATATCACCTTCATATTGTTCTTCATTTCTTCTGTCTTTCTGAAGTCAGTCTGCATTCTATAGTCATTCTGCTTTTCTGAAAAGTATCTCATGGTATACTTCCTCTACTGTGGTTGTTCTGCTGATGTCAGGTTGTATCAGTTTGTATTCTTCTGAAAACGTTTTTATTTTACCTTTATTTTTCAAAGGTAATTACACTGGTGTAGAATTTTAGATAAGCTGTGTTATATAGTAATTTTATACAGTAATTGTATGTTAGCAGTAATTTCCTTTGAGTACTTGGGAAACATCTCAGTCTTTGGCTTCCATTGCTTTGTTGAGAAATCTGGTAATCTAATAATTCACTCTCTTGAAAGTTATCTATCTGGTCTTTTTCTGATGTATTCTCATGTACCTAGGTATGTATGTGTGTATGGTTGATGTTTTTTTCATTCTATGCATCATTTGGGGGAAATTATCAGGCATTTTGTTTTAGATATTGCTTGTGTTCCATTCTTGTTCTCTCCTTATAGAACTCCATTATATTTTCCTTGTTAAGGCAAGTCTCCATGTTAGTGTATTTATATTTTCATATTTTGGTGGTTTATATATAGTAGCATTTTTATCCCTCAAATTTGATATTTTTAGGTAAGTTATGGTGTGGCGAGCAATTTACAAATACATGCGTGATCACAATCTTTGGTCTGTATCCTGAGGAGCACCAAGCCATAGATAGTCCTCTTATTTTGCCATGAAAATCATTTTCTGATTTATCTCCTATTTTCATCAAATGGTCTAGTAATTGTTATCTAAACTCATAAGCTAGCTTTAATAATTTTTTTTTTTTTTTGGAGGTACAGGAGGAAAGGAGAAAATGCAGATAGGAACAAAAAATATATATAAAGAAGTGAAGAATACATAGATCTGTTTGGACAATAGGAGTGGTTAATCTTGTATTTAAACCTCGTATAGTCTCGTTTTGGGGGGTTGCCCTTTAGAAGAGGTGAATATTTGGTATTTTGAAAAGAAAATTACTGTTAAATAATTTCTTTTTGTTAATGTAGACCTTCAATATTGATGTACGACAATTACATTGGGCAGAATATATAGAAAACTACTGCATGGGAACTAAGAAATATGTTTTGAATGAAGAAATGTCTGGCCTCCCTGCAGCTAGAAAACATTTGAACAAGTAAGTTTTACATGGGTTTGAAGTATATCTTGTCTTTCTTATGAAGTATACACAAATGTTTCTGGTAAAGTGGTATATTATTTATTATTTTTAGGAAAAATGCTTACTTTTGGATTGGAACTTATGGCAGTATTGGTTCAGTTTAAGATTGTGCAAACTTACTATCAGTGTATATATTGCTTAGCAGGAAGCTAAAGTAAACTTGAGTTTTTGAGTTCGAGGCCGGCTTGGGCTACAACGCAAGCGCAAGGCTGACCTGAGCTACATAGTGCGACCCTGCCTAAAAAAACTAGGGCCGGGAGTTTGGCTCAGTGGCTTAAGTGCCTGCCCTGGCAGGTGCGAGGTTGTGAGTTTCATCCCTGGTGCCGCAAAAAATAAAGAAAGAAAGAAAGTAAACTTGAGTTTTAAAAATCACTATTTTTTCTCATTGCTATTGAAAAAGTAAAACTATTACTAAAAAAAAGCTATTTTAAAGTAGATGTTATTTAGTTACAGGTTTTTGTTGTTGATTTGTTTTGCATTAGTCAAGTAATCCTGGAAAGAGGAAAAAGGATGTAACAATTCAGTATAGAATTTTATCTTTGTAAAATAGTTACAATTTTGTCTTTTTGTGGAAGTAATATATGCTGATTTTAGGAAAAAAACCCTCAAAAGTAGTAGGGTTAAAGTTACTGGAAATCCATCATTCAATCAATTGAATAGATGAAGAAACTGAGGTGTAAGAATGTTATATTTGCCACACTGTTGTATTATAGTGGCAAAGCAAACCTTTTGCCTCTACTCAAAGCTTTTTCCTCTACACCACTGTTCCTATAATGGTGTCCTGTCTTGGACTACATGCTACAATTAATGGAATTGTGTAACATTATTAATTATTGCCTAGTTTTACTCTTAGGCTAGGACATGTTGGTTGGGCTTTGATCATGTGACTGTCAGCTAAAAATTCACTTGTCTGATAAAAGTTGCAAACAACTAAAGATATCAAAAATGTTTACAGTACTTCGTGTTGTGCTGTATATAATGAACAGACTCTTTTAGTTTACAATGGCATGTCAGTTCATGAACTTAATCCACAATTCTGGTTGCAAACTGAATCAAATAGGAACCGAATCAAATTCAATGGTTAGAGTCAATAAGTTGACCTTATGGAGAAATTTGATTTACTGTTCATCCAAATTGGTTTGTGACCAGAATTGTGGGAAGAATTAAGATTGTGAACCACAGTACCACTGAAGTAGAAAGTTTGAGGCCATGTATCTGTTTTATGTACAATATTCTTTTTTTTTTTTTTTTTTTGGTCTTTTTGAGACAGGGTCTCGCTATGCAGTTCAGGCTGGTCTTGAATTTGCAATGATCCTCCTACCTCAGCCTCCGGAGTGCTGAGATTACAGGAGTGTGCCACCACGCCCAGCTATGTACAATATTCTTAATGCCTCGTCCATTACCAGGCACATAAGAATGCTAAGTAGTATTTAGTGAATGAGTAAATTTGTAATCCAGATAGACTTTCAAAAACACTTTACTGGATTCCTTGTTAAAATAGAAGTAGTGCATTGTTCGATGCACTACTGTCCAGGTTATGTACAGTCAGGTTAATTTGAATTTTTTAACTCTAATTTTAGAAACTTTAGTTTTTAAATGTTTCAGATTAATATGAATTTGAACCATAATTTAGTATATGAACATTAATTTGCTGCCACCCATGAATACTTTATTCTAAAAAATACTGTCTAGCATGTCTCTTGATTTGCTTTTCAGGTTACGGAACATACGTTATGGTTTCAATACTATCCTTGTGATCCTGATCTGGCGCATTTTTATTGCAAGGTCACAAATGGCAAGAAACATCTGGTACTTTGTGGTTAGTCTGTGTTACAAGTTTCTGTCATACTTCAGAGCATCCAGCACTATGAGATACTGAAGACCAAGAATTTTGCATTAGAACATCTATGCATTTGGTGGTCTAAATGCACAAAATGTAAAATGTACTTAAGTCATCTCACTTTTTGTCAAGACATTAAACCATCTTAGATCAGTGTGTAGAGTAAAACATGGTACATTTTATGTAACATTTTAATGTTTGTGTTCATAAAACCTAGCAAACACACTGTTGTATGCCAGCCTAAAGCTGTCTACAAGAGCCACCAATACTATGATTTAACATTTTGATCCATGGAAAGAAAGAGGTAGGATAAAGGCAAGAATAGGGAAATAGAAACATTGACCAGTATAACTGTGCAATTCTGAAACATATTAATTGAAAATGCCTTAACATATAATTCTAATATTCAGTGCAATGGAAAGAATTTATTTGGACAGAGTACTAGCTAAGTTGGTAGATACTTGATTCTTAAATGTTTGATTTTTTTCATCAGTTTTAATGGGTTTTAGTTTTATTAAAACTATAGCCAAACTATTTTTACTTCATTCTGTAAGTTATTGAGTGTATCAAACATGAAAAATATGTTCTCATTTTTCTTTTTCTGATTAAATACCTGGTACATATCATTTTTCTGTAAGTATAATCAGTTGCTTTTCTAATCAGAAGGCTATATAATTAAAGACCTATTGGATCTAAATGGGTTTGAAAATCCATATCAATAAAAGTATGTTAGCATCAAAAAAAGTAGGACTAAACTTTTCTTGTCCAAATTTTGATCAAATAAAAATCCTGTGAGATTGTGTTCATGTTTTGAAACAAGAAGATTTCTTGAGACTTCTGTGCCCTCTTCCCTTTATAAATATTGTTTTAGAACTTTAAAAAGGCTCGTACTGTCTTTCAAATGAAATCTGAAAGTGCATTATTATGGAAGAATGTATTTGCAGGTAGTAATAACATCAAGAAAATGTCCTCGTGTGTAAACACATACTAATTTTGACATTGAAAGTTCAGTTCCTTCAAGAAAAATATAATGCATAATGTGTATAAAATTAAATAAAAAACTTTATTTACATACCACATAAAGTAGCAAACTGTTGAATGAGTTTGAAGATATCACTTATTTTTTTCTGCATGGGTTTTAGCTTTAGAAAGAAACGCATTATAGAAACGTTATAGCAAGAAAATTACATATTTTAATGATGCATTATAATTCCCTGTAAAACTCAGTAAATAGTAGTTTACTCTTTTAACATGTTTGGTTTAACAGATCATTCAGCATATCACTGTTCTAATTAAACTGAAGTTGTACTATATTTAAATCATCAGCAGTGTATCTTGAATATGTTTAAAGAGGTCAATTCACAATATAAAAAATTACATGTAACTTTCCTTCCTAATTTGCTGTGTTAGTTTAAATGCCATGTGTAAGAAGTTTATTTTGCTACTGTGGAAAACCTAAATGTAAAGGAAATCACCTTCTTACATGCAGGTGTATAGTCTTGAAAAGGAAAAATGCTTCCATGTTGAAGCTAGATTTTCTGTAGTAAAACTTTTAAACATTATTTTAAAAGAAATATTTATGTAAATATATATATATTCTTTGGAATAATACTAAAGTCTCTGGTTTAGGACCATACCTTGTATGAGGTGTGAGAGACCATGAGAGTGTGTGAAAGTGGGATAAATGTGAAGCCTTTGCTTTAAGGTGGCCCATGTAATGTACATTGAACACTTCTCTCTCCAGATACATTTCCATATGTGTTGAAGTCGTGCCACCATTTCTATGATTTTTATACTCCTGCCAAATACCTAAAATCAGATGAATTTGTGTTTTACAAAAGAATCAGGGCATGACTGCAGGCCTGTGAAGTACATAGAGTTTGTTTTCTGAACAGTTGTACTGTTTTTAGAATTTAAAGAAATGTTAACTGGTAGGGTGCTGAGGCTACTGCATTAATTTTATGTGTTTGGAATTCTGTTGTGAAAGGTAAAGAATAAATCATTTTAAAATTAGTATAATGAGTATATAGATTGATAATCTGTATCAGCTAGATTTTGGATTTAAGTCAAATTCAAAGATTTTAGAAATCCATTGTGTTTGTGTCATTTGCTAGGCAATGTTTATAGTTCTGTGTTTTCTCCACAAACTCATAATTTTACTGGACCACCTATAAAATAAATTTATTTCATTTAACTGATTTGATAAAACTGTATTCTAGAACATTTGGCTGTACTCCCTCCCCCTTAACTCTTAGCTCTGGTATATGTATTTGTAAGTTGTAGTGTCATTGTGACCATATTTAACTTTACTTAGCAACACTAATATGTCCTAAAACTCAATGCAGAGGAGAAGGCACTGTGTTTTTGGCTTTTTTGTTGTTGTTGTTGTTGTTTCTTTTGTTTTTTAACTTCAGGATCCCATCAAATATTCTTTGAATCTGTGTAGTAATGCCTGGAAGCAGGGAGAGAAAAGATCTCATTTTCCCCCTTTCTTTGTGTGTGCAGGAACTTATTTCAGATTTTTAAATTTTTTTAATGTAAACTAATACTCTTTTATAAGCAGTAAATAGAAGCATTATTGGGTGCCTTTGTTTGTAAACCAAAAAGTAATAAATTAATCCCTATATTTCCATTATAGTATTGTATTTTTATGTTATGAAATTTGTCCATGAGATAATGTGGTTAGAATCACAGGAAGCAGTCTTTAAAATTCTTGTTGTCTTTAGGTGTCCTCATTCATTCTTATATCCTAATTTTATTTAAGTTTGGGTTGCTCACAGCATTTTAGTAAAAGCATACAAATAGAATGAACACTTTCTGTGTAGAATGAGATTGTCTTTTATTATGGTAGTACCTTATTAGCGTACATCTCTGCCGTCGTTGAGATTCCTAAACAAATCATCGTTGAAATCATAGTTGTGCATAGCTGTTAATTACTTTTGTTTCCTTATAGAAAAATTTGAATAACATTGTTCGATATGCTCCTCTGTAAATTGATGATTAAAATGCATTTACTTAGAAAAAATCAAAGTGGTTTGGGTTTAATGTCTGTACTGTGGACCTTAATTCAGAGGAGTAAGGCCATGCTTGTATTGTGTCTGGCCAGTGATTCGACTCTAAGACCTGTAATTTTATATGAAAAGGAGAAAGTTGATCAAGACATTGCTAAATTCATTAAAATATATAAGCATTCCTAGTTATTGTCTTTAAAATATTTAAGATTTTTGTTCCTTAAACATTCAACCTAGTGTTCATGTTAAAATTCCCTGAGGTTGAATTAGGTGTCTCTCAGAGGTGGCTTGGTGGCAGAATTACTTTATTATCTGCTATTCAATAAGAAACCTAACTCTTTTTTTCTTTGTTGTGTAAGTCTTTAGAGCAAAGTGAAACTAGAGTGTTGGGTTGAACCATATAAAAATGCTACTATGTCTTTGACATATAAAGATAATATATGACTCAACCAAGTATTATATATATAGCTGCCTTAAAAGAAACATCTGTACATAAGCATGCAGATAAATAGTAGTTCTGTTTCACATAGTCATCCAGGAAGATTATTTATTTCATCAATAAAAGCTTTGTACCTTTTACATGTAAAACAGTAGTTAACGTTTGTTGAGTGCTTACTATGCACCAGGCACTAACCATTTTACATGTAGTAACCTATTAATGCTCTACAACAGCCTTCTATCGAAGGCATTTCTACTACTCATGTTTTGTAAATGTAGTAACTAAGGCATATGGTGTTGATAACTTACTCTACGTTACACTTCTAGTGGCAGAACTCAATCTAGCTACAAAGCTCACAACCTTGTTCTGTGTAACTTTAAGGTAGTCTTCTATGTGTATCCATGAGTTCAACCAACAATGGACTGAAAATATTCAAAGTGAAATGCTTCTGTATTGAGCACAAGACTATTTTTATTGTCATTACTTCCTAAATAATACATACAACTATAGTCTTGCATCATTTAACAATGTATGAAGAAATATGTCTTTAAGTGATTTTGTATGAACATAAGTATGCTTAGACCACCCTCAATATTTACTATATGCTTGGCCCCTAAGATACATACTGTGGTGCATCATTGACTGAAGCATTGTGGCATATCACTGAAATGTTACATGGTACATGATTATCTACACAGCATTTACATCATATTAAGTACTGTAAGTGATGAGAGATGATTTGAAGTAGGCAGGCCATTGTGTGAAGTAATGTGCGAATACTACATCATTTTATATAAACGGCTTGAACATCTAAAGATTTTGGTAGATGATGAGGGGGCTAGAACTAATTAACTATAGGAATACAAATACTTCTGGACTATCAGAGTTCTTTGATAGTACTAAATGATTTACTTTTCATTTGTAAAAACATTCATCTATTTGACAAATAGTGTCTATTGTGGCTTGGGCACAATATTTTATATTACAGCTATCATTATCATCAAACTATAAACCCAGACTTGAATATTGACCCACTACCTTCCCTTAAGAACTTTTCAAAGAGTTCATACTAGCATAGATCCTTGGACTTGTGGTTTTATGCCTGATCAAAGGAATGGTGGCATATGGAGGCATCCCTGTACTGGAGGAGTGTGTGTAGAGGTTGAGAAGTCTGAATAGTAAGCAAGTCCTTTGGTGCTGAAAGATAAGATGGCTAAAAAAAGATTAGACTGGGGAAGTAGCTCAGGGCCAGCTGAGGGGCTTTGCATGCTCTCACTGTTCACTATACAATATGTTGGGGACTGCTCATCAGAAGGTTTTTCCTAGCCAAAGCACACCCAGTCAAATATGAATAGATTTTGTGCTTTAACGAACTGACCTATTACATACCATTTATAAATGAAATCAATTCAAGAAAAAAGAAGAAACAGTATGACTTCACTAAGTCTTTGAGAACACAAACTACACCAGTGTTTACACAAGTGTTTGTTTTTTCATTTTTCTGTCATTATGAAAGTGTGATCAGGTGGGCGTGGTGGCGCAGGCCTTTAATCCCAGCACTCAGGAGGCTGAGGTAGGTGGAGCGTTGTGAGTTCGAGGCCAGCCTGAGCTACACAGTGCGACCCTGCCTCATAACGTCAGGGCTGGGAGTTTGGCTCAGTGACTTAAGTGCCTGTCTGACAGGTGCGTGGTTGTGAGTTCAATCCCCGGTGCCAGGAAAAAAAAAAAATGTGATCTTCAGACTAGTCACCTCGGACATCTCATGGGAACTCAAAAATGCAAATTTTGAACTCTACTGAGTCAGAAACTGAGGTAGGACCCAAAACTTTGATGAGATTCTGATGCACATAAAGTAGGAAAATCCCTGGTTTATAGTCAGTCCTCAGGACTCCCAGACAGGGTCCAAGTAGTGTACATCCCTAGAGTTTGGGAAGACACTCAGGAAAGTACTGCTTGAAACTGAAAGTGGTCATGCATACACGTAGTTATGTATGTGTGACTACACCTTGACTGGCAGGCATAGTACCAAGATACTAAGTTAGTGCTACGTGGTGGAGATAGGATCCATTCTAATTTTCCAACCTGACAGTTCCATCACTGACCTTTGTATATAAGAATGGGTTCTTTTCTTTCATTTATTTACTAGTTAACTCAGCAAATGAAAGTTGTGCGCAGAGAGAGAGGATGTCAATGTAAAGTAGAAAAGACTTGTCAGATATGCTTATTTTTTAAGCTCACATTCTTCACAGTTGAATCTGGTCATAATAAAGCTCCACCTAAAAATGGCATCTCTCTTTGAATGATGATGATTACTTTGCAGCCTACAACTCACCCAGAGTTCATTCCAGCTAACACCCATACCAGGGTCCTGTAGCAACCATTTATCAAAATTACCAGGGCAGCCTTTTTGTTCTCGTTTGTTTGTTTGTTGTTGTTTTTGTTTTTGAGATAGTCTTGCTCTGTAGCCCAGAGCGAACTAAAAACTCCTGCCTCAGCTTCCCCAGTGCTTCTGGGAAACCAAGTGTGTGCCACCACACCTGGCTCCAGGATAACTTTTTAAATACAGAAGTTTGCCAGACTGACTCCAGAGTCTCTGATTAGTTGGGCCAGAGAGAACCTAGGGAACTGAATTTTAAAAATTCTCTCCGAGTGATCATGATGATTCAGGTTTGATTTTACCTGGCCTAAGCAGCAGAATTGTCTCAGGAGTCTGGGGGAGATCAGGTATTTGTATTTATAACAAGGTTTGTGGGTGGTTTGATATTAGGGAGTTCAAGAACCACCCAAACCTTTTCAAGAAATGTTATTTGCTGTTCTAGGAGAAACAATGCCATCATTTTTTTTTCCAAATCAAAAAAATAAATACAGCAATATGCAAAATTGTAATTCTTAAGCATTTTTCAGCAAATTCCACTGCAGTTTCAGTACAAAACATCCTGTTGTTTTTGTAAGTGACTAAGCCATATCTGCATTTCTAACATTATGTTCTATGATTACAGCAGAGAAAAAGTACCTAGTCTTCCAAATTAAATAACAAAACTTCCAGAGAAGTACAGTGGCGGAGCGGAAAGGGCATTAGTTTGGCCTGTGATAGCTACCTACCAGTTGTGTGGTCTTTTTTGAACAAGTCGTTTAACCTCAGCCTCAGCTTCGTCATCTGGGAAATACCTTGCTGGAAGGGTGGTTGTAATGATTAAATTTTACAATGAATACAAAATGTGTGGAACAGATATTTTTAAAAACTAGTTTTCGTACAGTGTTAAATATTACTTTACGTACCCTTACTCACTGTGGCTTTTCTGCAACCAACTGCGCTTTCCCACTGGAATAGAGTGAAGATCTTTCAAATCTTGTCCCCACCCAAGGACAGATTTCTTACCTAGAGGCAGAAAGATTGATGGAAGATGGCCAGTTTCCAAATCACCCATTGTGAATTTTTTGTTAACCACACCTTGACAACAACACACCCACTCTCCTATTTCAATTCCATTTCCAGCTATAGTCAGCTGACTTGTAAAGCAGTCTGTCTTCCCTTCTGAGGTTGACAGATTTATAGCATGTGACCTGGGCTTCAATTGTATTCCAAGAACATTTTGAAAATTTCCCACCTTTTGATTGTGTCCAAAAGCAAGAAACTTGAACCACAAAACTCAGATTTTTCTAATTATACAAGTTGATTCATAACATTATTTCACATGCCCTATTGTCCTCAATCTTGAAGGAAAGACTACAGGGCAACCAGCGCCTTTCAATTAATAAAAGCTTTAGAATCCATAAACAGAATCAGTTAACAGATGAAGGAGAATTTATCCCACCAGCACACATTAACATTGAAATCTTCGGAGGCAGGGCAGGGTCTTCCTATTTGAACTAGGTTGCTTCCTTAGAATAAAAAACCTTCATTCATCGGAAGTGTTTCCATTGACAACTAGAAATTGCGGAGTGTATGTGCTTACGAAGTATGAAACCACAGATTCTTAGCTCTGGATTTGGGGTTTGCTGTTCCTTGTATCCCACAGCTTTCTCAAATTTTAAGAATTGAGTGCAGTCAAGTTGCCAGAGTTTGCTCTAGGCTCAAATTCCTGTCTGTCCCCCTTTGCAATTCAAATCAATGCATTCACAAGGTCTGGTTACCCTTTCACTTTTCTTCTCTTGGCTAGAACTTCCTAGTAATTGCAGTTGAGTTTCTGATTCAGACTCCACTTGCCAGGTCCCCCGGCCTGTCCCTTTCTTGCCTCGTGTGTTGTTCTTTGTGCCTCCAGATTCTCTCTCTTCATGCTGCATGTGGCCACAGCAAGCTGAACTTTGTGGGTTACACATCTGAGATCCTTTGCACGCTGGCCAGACAGGAGACTTGGATATACATTTCTGAAATTACTCTTCTGGGCTCTGGTGGTTGCCTTCCAAATGCCAGTACTTCTCTGTCACCTATGCAGTGGTTGTAGTTCTGTTGTGAGAAATTTCTCAAGCCAAGCCAAGCCAAACCAAACCAAACCAAAAGGAAGACTCTTTGCACCGAGATAAGAAGGCAGCATTTAATCTTTACACCAGCAGACTGTTGGAGTTCAGGCCAGTGGACTGTTGCAGGGATAATTCCTCCCAAGGAACTCCCCTGATTCAGGAACGAGTTTAGTCTACGTAGAATTGGAAGTAGGAGGTACAGAGCAAGTGACCAAATGTTACGTAATTAGTTACATACATTGAATTGTATATTGACAGACAGGCTAGTCTTGAAACAATAGAAACATTCCGGGAACCAGGAGAGGGGGCTCTTACAGAATGACTATACTTAAGGGTATTACCATAATACAGCAATTATTCTGGAGAGCCTTGACTGAATGAGAGTGGTTAAGGACATTACCATAATATAGGAATGGTCAGAGAGAGCTTTTACTGAATGAGCACAGGTCAGCCCAAGGTGCCTTAAGGTATAGGTAATTACTCTGACATTGTCAGGTCAACTGAATTTACCAGAGAGAGCAGAACAGCAACTTGATCAGAGTCCTCTAATCATGAAATATCTATAAATTTACCATCTCATGAATACATTTCTACATTATAACTGTGCCCCAACTGTTCCAGTAACTGCTTCCTCCCTTACTTACAGCCATTGTTGTAGTTGCACTCTGATTTAGTGTTGTAACCCTGCTCACAGTTTTATAGGTAGTTCCTTTCTAATAAGTTGTTTTTTGCCTGACCTCAAATACAGTGATATAGTTCCTCATACATCTCTTGACAGTGATGAACCCTAGTTGTGGTGGAATAAAGCCTACTGGCTAATCCTAAAAACAAAGCAAAACAACAAACCACTGTGTTTTTCTCTTCAAGTTTGGTGCTACTTCCCTTAGCAGTGTTCACTGTGGGGATACCCTCAGTGTCTTAGTTACTTTTCACTCATTGCCGAGACAAAATACCTGAGGCCCAAAATTAGGGAAGGAAAGGTTTATTCTTACAGTTTCTCATGAGCTTCAGTCCATACTTAGCTGGCTCCAAGGCAGCGTCGGGTGGCGGGGCCGCCATTCATGGCAGCCCAACCGCAAGGCGTGCTGGCAAGAGAGAGAGCAGGCAGAAGCGCAAGAGGAAGACCCGCCTTCCCTTACCCTGTATGTCAGCTCCACCCCAGGGCGGGTGGAGCACCCACATTGCCAATCCCCATGCCAGACAACAAACCAATAACTCAGCCCCATCAAAAGTATATGAGGACTTGGGGGTACATAGTATACCCAATACAGTCAGTACATAAGAATCAGTGCTGCTCTTTCTTGGCTATCTTCAGACAGCAGATTTCTGACTCCATCATTGTTCATCTCACCAATATCCAGAAGGCAAATTATCTTTGCCTGCAAAAGCTGCTTTTCTACCCAGGCCAAAAGTCATAGTGCTTTCATGTAGTGCCCTTCATCCATTCCCCAAGAGCAGCCCAGCTCTGGGAGAGACCACCCAAAATAGAAATTTTCTCTTGAATTTGTACTCTTCTGCCCCAGGCTTCTGTTGGGTCCCATTAGTAAAGACCTCGTCATCTGTCCAGGTGATCGCAAAGCTTGATAATCATTCTTGCGTACTCCCTCTTCTTAGCTAAATTTTGTGTCAGCCACCAAATGTTTTCCATTCTCCATCCTTCATACTGGGGTGTGTGTTAACTTCCTTCTCTCTTTGCTCCTACAACTCTATGGCCTTACGATTATAATTATACTAACTGGCCTGCATGTCACTAATCTGCTTCTTCTTCAAAATGTGCTCTTTTCAGCAGCTAGAACCAGCTTTCTGAATCGCAAATCTAATCCTGTTGGGTCCGTTAGAACCTCAAAGGGGCTCCCTGTTTGTTCACCCCACAGGAGCAAATCCGTAACACAATTTCTAAGACTCATTATGATCTGAACAACAGCTTCTCATCCCTCCATTCTCCCCACTCTTGTTCTGCCAAAGTTTGCACCTTCTCTTGCCTTGATCGTGGTGTTGCTCTAGCTTCAAAGTTCTGTCTGCTCTTACACATCTTTAATGTTTCAGTGTAGGCCTCAGGTCTGTCAGGAATGCTTTCAATGGCAAAACTCAAAAAGCTCAGGTTACGGTTTTCTCTAAGAAACTTGGACATAGGCAGTTGCTAGCATTGATGCATTTATTTTTTGGTCATTACTATTATTTTTAATAGTTTCACAATAGTAATTATTATTTATGATAGTCTTCTGTATTATTGCTCCCATAGCTCTGATGAAAATCAATTCCACATTGTTATTTGCCTAGTTTACACCAGATATCACAACCAAAGTTTATCAGAGGTATTATTGCAGATCAACTGAAAACTGGTATCTGTGTTAAATTTGGGAGTCCAAAAAGGGCTCAGCAGAAGAGAATGCTGTATAGTCATTTAGTGATGTCTGTCATGGCTGCAGAAAACAGAAGCATACCAGTATCTGCCATCTTTTGTCAAACTTCTACGTCTGAGTGGCCTGGTGTTAAACAGGTTTCACAGTTGCCTTGTCAGAATGGAAAACATAGTTGTAGAATAAAACAAAACTTGATTACTTGTTTTGTCTCCTTTAATCTATGGACATAGTGATTTGCACTTTACATGATAAAACAACCTCACATTTCTAGGATTAAACCCCTTTTAGTCAAGGCATATCTTTTGTTGTATGCACTGCTAAATTTAGTTTGCTAACATTTTAACAGTCAACTTTGAATTAATGTTACCCCACTTAGAAGAGTCTTACAAAAGTATATTTCCATGTATCTTCCTCCTGTTCTTTGCACTATGATTTTCAAAACATTACATAAAGCCACAATACATTACCATTTTTGCTTTAAATAATACTTGTGAAAAGAAGCAGTGGAAGCCAAATTGGGTAGAAGAAGAAATCAAACTATGTTGCAAGCCTGATGAAGCCTCAGTTCACAGCTGAAAGCTCAGGTATCAGCACTGCTTGTTAGTAACATGTCTTGCACTGGACTAAAATGACCAAGCCACCTCAGGCACCAGACAAGGACTTCCCTGATTCAGCACAACTTTAGGCATGGCGACTATGCACCACTGCAGGGACCCTACTAGACTGGACATTTAAGGCTTCCCCTTGAAGCACCCTCTCTGGGCTGTGCAGCAGGGTGTTCCATGAACCATGTGATAACACATCTCCATCTCTGCCACCAAAGGAAATGCGACTTTAAGGCCAGTCCCCTTGCTGACCTTCCCAACCTGATTGCCACTCCTAAGCTCCTGTGTCAAAACTAGAGCCAACTGGACCTGTGTTTTGAAATACCAGGTAGTAATGAGGATAAGTCTCGGTGGGATGATGGTGGGTTGGAGTCATCTGGCAGACTCCAGCACATGGTTATAATCATCCATTTGCCCATTTCTTGTTTCGAGTGCTTAGGTGCTAGGGAGATAATTGTAGCTCCACCACCTTCTGAGTCCTCAGGGAACTCATTTAGTGGGGGGTGATATTGCTAGGAATATTGCAGCCCTCATTGTGACAGGCAGGTGATCAGGCCCACAGCAGGAGGGTCTTGGCTAATTGGTTGTGACCACTGCTGTGTGCAGAAGCCAGTGTCAGACAAGTAGGAGACACGAGGCCACGGGCAGTGGGCAGATAATTACCTGGAAGAGGTCCGGCTCAGGATGTGTGGAGTAAGCAGAAGAGAGCTGAACTCTGGGCTCTGTGCGAGCCCTGTTGGTCCCAAGACTTAGGCCTTTGTCCACAGAATGCAGCCGAGCTTGAAGGTCTTTGAGGATCTGCTTCTTTCTGGGACAGAGGGCTGCGGTTTCTACATGTGCTTCCACCAGTCTTGCTTGGTGGTTCCCTAGGTTCTTTCAGACCTTGGAGGATGCTGAATTAAAGGCTTGGAGGGCTTACTTACCAGGATATTGAAGCCACAAAGGTCACAATGAGTGAGAAAATCAGTCCCAGGAAGGGAACCTGCCTATGAAGCACTTACTTGGCAGACTGTGGCCCATAGTGGAGGACTCCAGCTACCAGAAGGAGCAAAGACTGACCCTCGCTATGTCAGAAAAGGCCTGGATTTGCCTCACTCTACCACCATTGTTTCTCAAGCCTCTGCTGTTTTGGGGGCCAATCTGACAACTGGTTTCTACTCTTCCATCTAAAAATGATGGCCTGCTTCAGAAATGCAGCTCCCATTTCTGGAATGGTTGCTACTGCTGCCTTTGAATGACAGCGGATCCAGGCAGCTGTTGGGTAGATGGCCCTTGGTCCCATGCAGCCATCCTGCCCACACGTACTGCCTCACAGTGACCTCAGGGAGGACGGCCAGAGGAGCCTTGTGGAGGTTCCTTCTGTAATATAATTTGTGGCAGTTGTCGACCGTCCATCAAATCACTAGCATTTGCTGAATATATGGCAACAGCTGCCATATATTTAGGTTTCCCAACACACCTTTCAGAGAAGATTCACATGTGAACCCTCTGGCTGGTGTTTGTTGTTTTTTAAATTTTTTTCTGCTGGGACAAATTCTTTTGCACCAAAGCTACAGGGACAGGAAACCTAAGGAGAGCACAACCCTTCAGGGCTGCTCTGCCCACTCTCCAAGGGAGTCATCTGTGCCTTCTCCACTCGCCGCAAGTTCTCAGTCTATCCACATTCCTTCCCCCATCTGACAGCCCCGAAGCATGACCATGCCCCTGCCTCACCCCAAGTTTGTCTCCTCTGGTCTCAGAAGTTGCCTCCTTCAGGGTCAGGGTCTCACCTCTGCTCAGTGCCCTTTCCCTCTTGACTGCTCCAGGCCATCTACCTACTAATCATTCCTTCTACCCCTCTGGCTGCCCACTGCTTCCCTCCCTTCAGCCTGGCAGCCTGCTCCAGGATACTCCTTCCACTGGGTCCTTCTCCTGCTAACACCTTTTTACTCTCCCCTCCAAACCTGAAAGAGTGGTTTACCTTTTCTCTCTTGTTCTTTATTACTACTCTTCCCCTCTGCTTCAGTAGATTGCAGTCTGCTGGTCATGTCTGATGGAAACTTTCCCACAAGTTCTCATCTTGGTCGACTCCTCTGCCTCTGCTGGGTCTGTTGACCATGCATTCTCAAGCCTCTCCCCTCCTTGGGCTTTCCCTAGCAGAGTACATGCTCTATTTTTCTCAATCTGCTTTGTTGCCTTTATTGTTTACCTGCTTGCCCAGGTCCATGTCTCATAAAGCTCTGCCTTCGGCATTCTTTTAAAATTCAGGTGCTCTCTAGCACCACCCCACCTACAAGCGTGAGCTCCCTCTGATGATTCCCTAACCCATATTCTCAGCTCCACCATCTCCCCTGAGCGTCACAGTCAGCCTGTCATCCCCTCAAGATGGATCAGAAACGCCTTAGTCAATACCCTCCATACATGTGGTTGCCCAAGCCAGCAAGCTATGAGTTGCCCTTGCCCCTTCTGCTTCTGAAATTGCTTCAATCTCTCCCCTACCCTTTTCTTTCTCCTCTACTATTTGACTCTGGTCCTCCTCACAATCTCTCACCCAAATCATGCTACAGCTACCCTAGTAGATCTACTTTCTCTTTTCTGGCACTCCTTAGATTCATTCTATGTGATCAGAACAGTGTTTCTAAGCACACAGCCGATCTTATCTCTCCTCTGCTAGACACGTTTCATTGGCTGCCCCATTGCCTTAAAATATGTTCTCAGTATATTCCATAAAGCCATCTTCATCTGGCTCTTTGGTTCTCCCCTCTCCCTCTGCCTTGCACACCAAGCTAATGCCTCTGTACTTTTGCTCAAACTGTTCCTTCTGTCTGGAGTGTCATCCATCCCTATGATTCCCCTTCACCTTTCCCTATTCATGGTTAAGGCTCAATTCTGCCCAACTATAATTAACTCTCATGTCTGAGAGTCTTCCAGCTGAGCCCAGGCTGGATCAGGATCAGTGAACTGGATGCCCTTTTGATTCTATTTGCCTGAACTGATATTCAGGAGCGTGTTTTTGAGGGAAGTAGTAAATGTGGGATTGTAAGAGGGTGAAAGAGAAAGGCAATAGGAGGACTTTGGAGGTGTTTATCCACTGCTCAACCCCTTTAAATGTGAGGCCTGAGGTGAGTCACAGATAATGTGACTCTGGGCTCAAGTAACACTGGTAACAAACTCCAACGCAAGTGTGAGGAGAGGTCTCAGCCTGGAACCTAGTATCACTGGCAACCTGAAGCTGAGAGGTTTAGGGAGTATCCTTGGAACCCAGATTTAACATGGGTGCTTGCAAATGTTCTGGTACTCTGCATGTGGGTACCAGACAAGGGGTCAGAAATGAGCTCGAGTTCACCTAAAGTAAGGAAGGCTTTGTATGGCGCACTCTGTGGTCTGGTGGCAGTCTCATTGGAACAGCCGTGGCTGCCTTAGAGGGACACACGGCTTTGTCCCTTCTGGGTGTACAGAGGCTCCCTTCTGCAGCTGTAAGAATAGATGAAAACTCAAGGCAAATTGGAGAGTGAGAACAAGTGTTTAAAACTGATGGGTTGGTTCATGACTCGATGTCAAACATTCCTAGGAATCTAAGTATTTGAGAAATGCATCGTAGGGAATTAAAAGGTGCTGAGGGAATTATTTGAATTAGTGGGCCCCTATTTATATCCATAGGCTGGTGAGGACTGAGGACGTTGGGTTTATATTTACAGTCTCTCCAAAACTGCATCTCATGCTCTAAATATAGGGACTATTCTTGTTTCACCTTTTTTACCCAGGTCTAAGAAAATATCTGGACCTGGCAGATAATAATTGGATGGATGGATGAATGGAAAGTTTGTCCTTTCGATTCCTTGCCTGGAGTCCAAGGAATCTCTATGCAATTCAGTTTCAAAAGTGATTAGTCTCTCTTGTTTATTTATGCAAGATAATAATCCTCTGATAATATGAGACATGGCTCTCACCCAAGAAGATGATAAGAAAAATAATCACTGGTAGATCTGGTTGGTGCATTTGCTCTGGTGGCTGTAAGCTACTTTGCAGTGCCCTAGGGGTGGGATTGAGGGGTGGCTCTAGAGCTGCTGCCTCCAGAGGTAGAGGGTCCTCTTTTTCCAGGAAAAAGGCTCTTAATCACTACATTCTTGTATTACTAGCCTAAAGTGAGGGATTTGCAGAGGCAGCTTTGGGCTTTCTTGGAAGACTATACTCTGCCCAAGTTCTTGTCTTTCCTGCTTCCATTCTACACCACCCCTGGGCCTTAAGGACCAGAATACTGGGCAGGAGGTCTCAATGCCATCTCTCGGGGAACCCACCATTGCCCCTATCCAGATCACATCCTGCCAGGGACCTCACTGGGTGGTGGTCAACTAGTCTCTTCTTTTTCAGGAAACTACAAGGCTAGGGATATAATTCAGTGGCACAGTGCTTGCCTGGCAAGTGTGAGGTTGTGAGTTCAATTCCTGGTATCAAAAAAAACAAAAACAAAAAACAAAAAAAAATTTGAGAAAACTCTGAGCTAGGACATCAAGAATTCCACCACTGGAATAAAATACCTGAGATAACGTAGAAGAAGGAAGAGTTTATTTTGGCTCATGACTTCAGAGGTTTCAGTCCATGATCACTTGGCTCTTGCTTTGAGGTCTATCCTGACATGGCACATTATGAGAGGAGAAAACTACTTGCTCACCTCTTGGTGAGCAGGTAGATAACCCCTTCAAGAACACATTCATATTCTGGTCATGACATTCTTCTCAAATTAACCTGATTCCCTTTACAATCAACATCTCGTCTTCCCCATTCGTACTATCAGTTTCTGAAGAGGGCTGCTATTGTCAGTTCAGGCAGGATATTTCATTATACAGAACTGTCTTGCATATTTCTGGACATTTGGCTTCACTGGCCTCCACTAAGAAAGACCTATGACACCCATGTCTCAGCATTCCTTTCCAAATGCCTCACCCTTTCCCAGGTGTGCCAGGTGTTCTTTGCAATTGTTCATTCCTCTTCCCAGAACTTTCCCCACCCTTCTCCACCAAGTGAAGTCATCTGTGCGGAAAAGCCAGGTCAAATGTCCCATGTCAAATGTCATAGGAAGCTCCTCCAGTTTCCTTTGCAGGTCTCCCCTGAGGGAACCCATGGCTGTCACGCCTTCTGACATAGCAGGGATCAATTCTATTACATGAATTGTTTGGGGGAATTAATGAGTTTTGTTACACTTGTCAAAAAGAAAAATTACAATGAATTTAGTTATAAAGTGAATGGTTTTAGAGCTTGGTGTGGTGGCGCACACGTTTAATCCCAGCACTCGGCAGGCTGAGGTAGGAGGAGCATTGTGAGTTCAAGGCTGGCTTGGGCTACAAGGTGAGCGCAAGGCCAGCCTGAGCTACATAGTGTGACCCTGCCTCAAGAAACTAGGGCTGGGAGATTGGCTCAGTGGCTTAAGCACCTGTCTGGCAGGCGCGAGGTTGTGAGTTTGATCCTTGGTGCCGCAAAAAAAAAAAAAAAAAAAAAAAAAAAAAAAAAAAGTGAATGGTTTTAATTCACTATTTGGGAATCAGGCCGCCCCAATTCTATAACCAATGGATAATGGTGATGGGTAGGAACAAGGAAACAGAACAATAGGGAGAAAATTTGGGGTAGGGGTGGGAATGTGCCTCAGTGGTAGAATGCTTGTCTAGCATGCATGTAGGCTAATTTCAGGTCACTTTAATGGAACTGTTAAAGCAGAAAGGACTACTTTTTTATGCTAGCTCAGGGAGACTAGAATCTCTGGTTTTCAATGAAAAAATCCCTCAGGATCTATCTCCTTCCTTAAATTTTCAGTTTAATCATGGTGCATATAGTTGTGACTAGTTTTGGCCTAGTCTGGTCTACTGGGGCTGAAGGCAGGAGCTCAACCCGAAACACTGGCCTTCTATACTTTTTGTTTAACACTGGACTACTCCTGAAGAGATGCATCACATCTTATAAGCTTACTACTATTATTACTTATTATTTATTATTCACAGTGCCTAGCTGCAAACTTGAGATGCACAGAACGCTTACCCCAGGAGTCCTCTCCTGGGTGGGACTGTGCTTCAGGGAGCCCAGCAGGGCTCCAGGGGCTTTCCCTGCCATCTGGCGGCAGACCCAATGTGCAGGTTTTGATGCACTGGAAAGAACTATTGGGTCCCAGGCCAGCCTGACTGAACAGCTGGGGCTAATGAGGCCCAGTTACAGCATCACATGCCAGGATATTATAGCAGCCATCATGATTATTAGCACTGTGACAACCACTGCTTACACAGCTACTTAAAGTTTAAAAAGCTAAAATCATATTGCAGCCTTGTGAAGTCAGCAGAGCGGCAGCAATTATTCTTATTTTACAGATGGATAAACCGAGGTGAATAATATCAGTTGCAACGTCACCTACTGCTACAAAAAAACAGTAACTTCTCCTCTTCTTCCACTTCCATCCGCTCCCTTATCCTAATTATTTTATGCCTAGTGTGTGCCAGGCAGCGGGTTAAGGGCTTTACAGATATCACTAGCAGACTCTTGAGTTGCATGTTTCCTATCTTAGAGTTTGGGTGAGGGAGTCCCTACAATAATACTGCTCAGCAGAAATATGATATCAACCACATATGTAGTTTAAAACTCTCTAGTAGCTTTATTTAAAAAAGGAAGCATAAAATCAATTTAAGGTATCTTATGAACCCAATATATAAAAATATTATTTCAATATCTAACCAATATAAAAAGTATTAATGAGATCTTTTATATTCTTTCATTGTCACATGTGGCTTTTGAGTGCCTGTTAATTGGTGCAATTTTGTTGTCAGGTGTGGTGGCACAAGCCTGTAATCTCAGCACTCTGAGAGGCTGAGGCAGGAGGATGACAAGTTTGAGCCCAGCCTGAGCATCTTAACATTCTGTGGCTTCTCCAGTGTGGCAGATGTTAGACTAAAGGCTGGCTTGGCAAAAACTGAAATTCCCGGAGAAGGACTTGGGACTGTGTTGCCTCGGCAGGTCCTACATTGCCATTTGATGAGGCTTTCATTCAGTTTGGTGGAAATCCTTTGTCCCAGGAATATTTACTGAGCACACAACAACTAGAGTTGCTATTATACCTGTTAGCCTTTATTTGGATTAAAATTCACTTTAACAAACACTGATAACACTATTAGGTTAATATTAGAAGATGTATAATACAGGTAGACTAATCAGACAATGCTGTTTTAAGCAGAAGAATTCTTATTCAAACTAGCAAATAAAAAGCAAGTGGCGTGTCTTGTAACTGAGAAACTTTGCAGTGATTAACTTCAAGAAGAGTTTGATCACGAAACTCAGGCAGTATTATTAGAATTGCCTTTGTTCATATCCTAGCTATTTTCCTTGGTTCTTATTGGGTGAGGGTCACAAACTCTTTTGCTGTAAATGGACTCCTCTGCTGAGCAAGGAAAGCTAGCTGTCCAGTGCTGCAAACTGCATCTCACCAGCACTGCGGCCCATGGGCAGGGTGGCACCTTTCTGGCCAGTTTCAGCAGAAATGTTTCTTGGACGTTAATTGGCCTGATCAACTCAGGTGCCCACCCATCCTTTGGGGTTGGCGATTAGAGGAGGACACGATATAGAAACTGACCACATCCAGCACACAAGGACTAGGGATAAATTCTTTCTTTCTTTTTTTTCCAGTACTGACGATCGAACTCACAACCTCGCGCCTGCCAGGCAGGCACTTAAGCCACTGAGCCAAACTCCCAGCCCTATTTTTTTTGAGACAGGGTCATCCCATGAAGTTCAGGCTGGCCTTGCTCATGTTGTAGCCCAAGCCAGCCTCCAACTTACAACGCTTCTCCTACCTCAGCCTCTCAAGTGCTGGGATTAAAGGCGTGCACCACCATGCCTGGCTACTAGGGATAAATTCTTGATGCGAAGAAGCACACTAAGATAACACTATGCTGTCCCTTGTGTGCCTGGGCGGTGAGTGTGAAGTGCCACGGGACACCGGAAGGGGGTGACCAAAATTGCTCCCTAAGTTAACATTTTTAGTCATTGTGCAAAAAACAATGATAAAGTAGTACTTCTCCATACCAGTACTTTACTTTCTATAAATTATTCTCTTACCTATAGATCACTTCAATGACATATGCTATGATTCTAGCCACTGCCTTTTCTTCAGTTCCCAACAGCCCCCATCACATACCACATTGTGGCCAGAATCTGTCACTTTCGGTCCTCAGCCACTGTCTTCCATTGTCCTCAGATCTGCTTTCTACCCTGCCCTGAGCCTGGGAGGCCAACAGGATGGGCCACAGCAATGGCTCCTCTGCCCTCCACTTGGACTCCTGGGTGGCTTCGGCCAATGGGACAAGAGATGGAAGGAGAAAGACTGGTGGGCTGGGCTATTTATTCTCCATGTGTCTGTCGTGCAGGACCACTTTGGTTCAGGCAGGCTGAGAAGATCTTGGCCTCCAGTTTTGCTGATTTCTCAGTCTCATGGGTGGTAACATCCCCACTGTCACAGCCCAAGGTACTGAACTACTCCTTGTGCTTTTCCTCCATTCTGCTCATCTTACTGTACAGTCCCTTTTATAAAACCCTCCTTGAAAGCCACTGTAATTTGAGTTCACTGTCTGTTACCTGTCAAGCCCCAGAGATAAAACATGCCCGCAAAGTGAACGGAAATTAGTTAGCTGGAACTGTCACTGGTGAGCATATTGATCCCTTGTGATTGCTGCTTGTGTTTCTAAGGGTTCACAAACCATTCCTCTGACATTCCTTCTGTACTCTTATAGAGAGTAAAAGACATAGCAGCTTGCAATTTTTGGAGCAGGCTTTTATAAACAACACCACTTATCTCCTCAGCACTTACTGGGCTCTGTTTTTCTGGGTCTTCTATTCTCTAAAATGCTCTAGAGGTTGGATCATTCCATCCAGTTAGTGTTTGGGGCAGAACAGCCCAATTATGCTGTGGCCACAGTCTCCACACTCAGTGGCTTCAACTAGAGACAATTTTATTTACTTATTTGTTTGTTTGTTTATTTATGTATTTATGCTACCTGTCTATCATGGGTTGACTGAGGCCCTTCTCATAGTAAACACTCAGGGACCCAAAATGATGAACTGCCACAACTCAAAAGGTGCTGGGGGGACTTCATGGACAATTAAATGCTCAGCCTGAAAGAGATGCCAGACTCCTTTGATGTTTTGAGACAGGGTCTTCCCATGTAGCTTGGGCACCATGGTATCAAACTACCTCAGTTTCCTGAGTGCTGAGATGACACCAAAATCTTCACATGGACTCAGCCCCCAGGGAGCTAGGGAGGTAATCTATGGAATGCCTAGGGTGTGCCTGTTCCTTTTGCGGGGAGTGTAGAGAGATTTCAGATCTGTATTTCATCTTCCCAACTGGGTCACAAACTCTCTTGGGGAAAACTTTTTGCACTGCTTCTTTCTAATGTATGTCTGGATCCAGATCATGAGGTTACCACTTGAAGGGCTACACGCTACTTTTTGAAGGGTGAAGAGCACAGTTGCTAGGGTGTATGTGTGTGTTGTAGTCAGGGGTTATAGGGAGAACAACTGCATACAGGACACAGAATTTGTAATACTGTTTTATGATGGTCACCAAGAGTCAAACACAAGAAAGTGCAGGAAAATCTGTCCACAGCACTAGGACCCAGGATATTCAGGCAATGGCCTGGATTCCACAGCAATGTCCTGTATGAGTTCAGCTAGACACCCAAAAAGCATGACAATGCTTCTCACAAACCCAACTGGAAATCTAAGAGCCTACAATAAGGACTCACACCAGTCTATTTTGCGATTTTGTGCTGGGAAGGCCAAAGGTCAGTGGTGGAACTAGAAAGTCTATGCCAGTGGGATGAAGGAACGGTACAGTGGGTTGAGGGTTCTACATGGGAGCCGAGAAGTCACGCTCAAAATAAGGAGTGGGGAGGCCCTGAAGAGTACCACAGCCATCCTCAGTAGCAACAAGGCCCCAAGCTTCTCCAACAATAACAGTCGAGCACAGGTTCAAGAAGCCCAGTGTGACCAGCTTCTCCAGCACACTGTTTCCCCTCCGGAGCCAGGAAGCGATGCACAATGTGAGGAGCAGAGCTGCCCCGAGGTGAACCACAGCTACTCTCCTTGATGAGGTCCTGAGTTCCTCCGATGATAAAGGCCGAATCCATATTGGGGAAGCCAGCATGACAAGCACCTCCAGGAGAAACATTGGCTCAAAACAACACTTCTTGAAAGAACCCACAACGCCTTGCTCTTCTCTCCACATCTCTATTTATGCTGGCAACTTTCTTCAGGTGGACCATCTATACTCAACACCATGCTGATATAATTCAGCTGGTGCTAAGTTGACCACCAGTTTTTAATCCGTAACAGTGTATATTTTATATATTTTTTTAAAATATGGAACACTTCGCAAATTTGCATGTCATCCTTGTGCAGGGGCCATGCTAATCTTCTGTGTTATTCCAATTGTAGTATATGTGCTGCCGAAGCGAGCACATATGTATTTTAATGTCAATGGTAAACACTAGTTCTTCCTATATAGCAAAGGCTATCAGAGATAAAACCATAAGACAAAAGGAAGAATGTATCTTCCATATGTGCCAGTGGTACTATCAAGTTCCTTTTGAAATAGATATACGAGTTGTGTTAGAACCAACACAACACCTGGCACCTATTAGACTTCATATTTGTTAGATGAATGAATGATTATCTATCTCCCTCTTATTCACCTGACCTCATCTCATGTTGCCAGGCAGCAGAGAACTTAGGTTTGCTTTAGACGTGGTGCATGTGGAGGAGCTGAGCTTTGTGCAAGATGGCACAAATAAGATGAAATTACAAGGGTTCTTACTAAGATACAAAAACAGTGGAACCTGCCTTTGGAGGGCCTTTTATTGGGCAAAGAGGAGACCATATAAGTCACATCTGCTATTTACTGGCCATTTTGACCTCATCTGTAACCTTGAATCCCCTGGCCTTGACAGCCTGAGTGTAAAATTGAATTGAATTAACATTCGATCTCACGTCTTGAGAGCTGTGGGCCCCATCTGCTCACAAGGAGCTCCAGGTATGCTTAGAGTCATCCCTGGGTCTTCCGGCCACCTGTGCTCAGGTGTGTGTCCATTCCTGCTTTTTTACGCCTCCTGCAAGTCGTCCTGCCCTCGCTCGGAGTACCTTGGCTTTATTATCCTGCTCTGCCAGGTGCAGCTGTCTGTCGTGCTGGTGGCCCTCTGTGCCCCTCAGTGGCCCCCTCAGTCCAGTGCCGTGTGAAACTTCTCTCTCCAGCTCGGAGTCCACTGGACCACCTGGCTCTGACACAGTGCACAGGCCTTCACAGAGCGTGCCCTCAGCCTCTCATGCCGTCTCCACCTGCCCATCCCAAGCCAACTCACCGTGCCCTCCGGCATGGCTCAAAATCAGCCAGAAAGCTGTTGACATTTTCTTCTTCCTCCTTGGTCTTCATCTTCCCTTTTGCTCTCCACAGAACTCAGTCCCCGTGCCTCCCACTCACATCCTCTTGGGATTATTTGGGCAGAGCATTAGCTGATTGAATTAGGTAGCAGCTGTGTACCCAGCCAAGCAGTCCAGACCCCTTTCGGTGTTCCATTTAACCCTGCAATTTAAGCCATTCTTGTACCAAGAGGTCACTAACCCCACCCAAGATAAGACAGGAAGCCAGTGGTGGAGCTGGGACTGATCGCCTTGCCTGCCTTTGCGCTTCCCCCCACAGCCCACACTGCTGTTGCAAAACCACTTCTGACCATTGTAAGATAAAAATAAAAATAAAAAAAAATCCAGAAATGAGCTGTTTCAAACCAAGACATTTCGGTTCCCCTCTCCTTCCCCTGTGCATTTCTTATCTCTAAACAGCGCCACCACTCGCTCAGCTCTTCAAGCTGGAACCTGTGCGTCATTCTGCAGCCTGCAACTCCCCTCACCCCTCAGCCTGTCCGGTCTGTGCTACTTACAAAATGTAGCTCAGGCCTAGCCCACCATGCTGTCACAGCCCAAGGCCTTCCCCAGTCCGGACCGCTCTCATCTCACTGCCCGCCTAAGGCTAGTGACCTGTATCTGACCGCCACGCTTCCAGGGTGAGCTCCTTCCCCTAACTGAACAAATCGCCCATTATTGGATCTCATAGCCCATGCAGGCCTCCTGGTGTTTGTTGATCCCATTTCAGAATAATCATGAGCGTGCTTCTCCAGCTCTCCCCTGGGCTCCCTGAGTTCCTTTGCTGGACTGTGAGGGCCTCTTCCCTGCTGGGTCTGGCCAGCTACAGAGATGCCCCTACTGTGGAACCCAAAACAGATCCGCAGGCATTAAAAGGACAAGCAAAGAAAATATTGCTGCTCTAAGCACAAGACTGAGTATTCCAGTGCAAACTTGCAGAATGGTTTTTTTTTTCATTCCTTTTCACGAGATTAGTTACAAAGAGGTCAAGTCCTGCCCTGGGGAGAAAACAAAGGCAGTGATAGATGGAAACCCTGGCAACCAGTGTGGACACACCCTTTTCCTAAAGCCAGGCTTGCTTAGTCACTGTCCAGGGTGTGTGCGGGGAGGGGAGGGTTGGCCCTTGAGCGGGGTAGAGAGCACAAAGAGGAATGCTTGGCCTGGACCAGGGAGGGCAGGTGGAACTAATTTGTAAATGCCACTGATTTGGGTCAGGGGTGAAACAAACTCTGCAATCCCATTTGTGAGATTGTTTGATTAAGGCCGGTCTCAGCTGGACTGGGTCCTGGCTTCATTGAAGATAGGACTGGCTCTGGTTTTTGCTATTTGTATTGACTTCACATGGTGTCAGACATATGGTAGGTGCTCCGTGAAAACCTGTGGAATGAATAAATGAAGGAACGAACCAATTATGTATGTATATTACATGCATATACATATGTATTACCCATGTGCATGTACACACAAAATGTAAATATTCAAATATATGTATATTTATAATGAATATTCATATATATGGAGAGCCATATGTGCATCTTAATTTGTGTATACAATGATATGCAGAAGGGATGAGGCTTTGGTTTGGTTCATGCCCATATTTAGAGAAAAAAGTACATGATGCAGTGTGATAGGGCAGCCTTTGCTCAGGACCATCCTACAGTCTGGGCGGGCGGTTACCACTGAGCACAGCACGGCAAGTGGGAACTTACAGCTGAGGAGCAGGGTGGGGGTCAACAAATGGAGAATTATTATCAGGGAACCTCAGGAATAAGGGGCATTCTGCCTAAACCGCCCTAGTAGGATTCTTGCTGGAGCCAGACCAGCGTGCTCAGACATCCAGCGGGTGTGGGGTGAGGAAACCGATCAGATATGGAGTGATCAGTATCAAGGTTAGGGGGTTCTGCTAAACTGGCCCAGCAGGACTCTGGTAACACTGCGTCTCACAGGAAGAGCACAGATGGGCCGAGGAGAAAGTTCAGAAGGTTGACTAAAGTTTGACCAAGCAAAGAATCTTAGTCACCACACTTGTTTCTCAAATGTTACATCAACCATTAGAACTGTACTAAAAGACAGAAAGGACAAACGCGATAAAACTCTCAGGCACTAGACATGAAGTCCTGGCTTCATTTATCCTGGCTAGGGCTGGCTTCAAAGTAGAGATTGTCTTTTGGCTGCTCCTACCCACTGGGGTTTGATCAGAGACATCTTGGGGAGTACCATAGCTGGGTTGGGGCGTAGCTTGGTGGAAGCACACTTGTCTAATGTGTTTAAGTTCTTGAGTTCCATCCCGGCCCTGTTAAAAAAAAAAAAAAAAAGTATCACTGTTGATTTTTTTTTTTTTTTTTTTTTGCCAAACAGTTTAAAATTTCAAATTACCTAAGGAGAAGAGGACGTGGGATTTTTAATGTTTAACAAAAGAAGACAGAGTTTAAAAACAGTTGGAAAAGAATATGATTTTAGAGGAAACTGGCAAGTACCACAGGAAGCGCTTGTATTGTACATGTATTATTATGATCATTTAAAAATCTCTAGTTGGGGCTCATGTGGGCTCAGAGGCCCAATCTTTCTAACATGAATAAAGAAGTCCTTTTTTTCTTTTTTGTCATAGTCACTTTTGTCATTGCTGAGATACAATACCCCGCAATTTAAATGACAAGAGGTTCATTTTGGGTCACAGTTTGTAGAGGTCTCAGTCCCTAGTTGGCCAGCACAAAGGCCTGATGGCCTGACAGAGAAGCACAGTGGAGGAAAGCTGTTCACAGCATGCTAGCGTGGTAGACATAAAGCAGAGAGGTCAAGGAAGGACCCGGGAAGGGAGATGAACCCTTCCAGACCACACCTCAGTGACCCACTTCTTCCTCCAGATCCTACCTCCCAACGGCAAGTCAGTTGTGAGCTCCCATAATCCAATCACCCACCCAAAGCCATGATTGTGCAAGGCCCTCAGGAGACATCGAGGTGTAAACCAGGACACTTCGGAAAGGAGGTAAGTATCTCCCTTTCTCTTCTGTGTAGATCAGGGTGAGTTTGTATGCTGGGACTCCATAAAACACACAGTTTAAGGCAGGTGGAAGGAGGATTGGTGTGGAACCTGGGATTGCTGATTTAGAGCAGAGGAAAGAACAGGAGAGTGGAGGAGAATACAGTGCTTAGAGTGGCAGGACCTCAGAAACCTCGCAAAAGAGACAGTAGATTAAAAGCAGGATGTTCCTATAATGAAAATGAATTTATCATGGTTGCTTGGGTTTTAGAAACATCACATTCCAAGTCTGGTGTGGTAGCATGTCCGTCTAATCCCAGTTACTCTTGAGGCTGAGACGGGTGGATTACTTAAGATCCGGAGTTTGAGACCAACCTGGGCAACCCTGTCTCCTAATATAAACAAACAAACAAATAAATACCTTTTGATATAAATTAACAAACATTAAAAAATAAGTTTTTAAAAGCCATCACATTCCAAAATGCATTTGGCTTAGTCCTTCACTTGGCAGTGTTAGTGAAAAAGCGGTGACGACCATTGTATGTGCCTGTGCGTGTGCACATGTGTGCACCCATGTGCGTGTGTAAGCCTTTCCTGACCAGGGATTGTGCAAGTGTTACAGTTGAATGGCCAAAAAAATAATCCAGATTCTTGTGCATGACAAGGAAAGAATTGCCAACTGTGCACCTCATGGTAAATAGCAGTAAATAGCTACATTTATTGAAGATCATGGGACAGGACCAGCAACAGGCAGAAGGGCAAAAGGAAAAAGGAGGAGGAAGAGGAGCTCTAGATGGGTGTGCGAGCGGGTGTCCTCCCAGCTGTCTCGTGGGCTCACAGGCACCAGGCCCTGGGAGAGGGAGGAAGAGGAGCCCTCCATGCGTGCCCACACAACTCAGGCTTCCTGTGTTTGAAGGGTCAAACACCTCTAACATCAGGTGCCTCACGTTGTGGTCAGATGCCTCTGACCCCAGGCGTCTTTCACTTTATCTCTCACTGGTCAGAACTAATGCTGCCTTGGGCATCCCGATCTCCTGGATTTAAACACAGGGAATCACCAGGGTGATGAGGAGCCCAATGCTGAATGAAGGGAAAGGAGTGACTCACTTAGCTCCTCCGTTTCTAACTGTATCACAAGGGCCCTGGGTGCGGGCTCCTGGGAACACCTAAGAGAAGGCTCTTGGCCCTGTCACATGTTCAGGGGATCTGTGCAGAAGTAGAGGACTCCAGGCTGTTACCCAGGCTTGAACACAGAGGTCTTTGTCAAGGTTCCTGAACCCTGATGACCAGCGCCAAGTGTCCTTAGCTGTCCATTTGGGACTCCTGGTAGTTTTCCATGGCTCAGCTTCCATGACTCCCCTGCCACCCTAATTCTTCCAAGCAACAAATCAGCTTCTTTCTGTCCCTTATGTTCTACTCAGGGTCCCTACCCTTGGGTGGGGCAGTATTAATCCCAGAATCACACACCCTAGATCCAGCCCCCCTTTGAAAAGCCCTACCTGTGACCACATGAGGTTTTGGGCGGACATCTAGATACAAGCCACGACAGACAATAAATCTGACAGAGGGAAACTCAACTTTGGGGTGCATAAAATTAGTTTTTGTTATGTCCTTTGAACCACTGGATCAAGCCATACCTGATATTAGCTACCCTTGGACTTTTTAGCAACACAAACCAATAAATCACCCGATTTCCTATGTCTTTTTTCTTTTCTCCCTTAAACGTGTTTGGATCTGCATTCTGTCACTTGTGATAGAAACATTCTTAACGGATATTGACTCCTGGCCCCTGGAGACTTTATGTGAGGAGAGATCATGACAGTTGATAAATCCAGCATCTACATCTATTGCTCAAGTCTAAATGAACGTAATTCTTTTCTGGGTCGGCTGCTTTCTTTTAATGTTAACTGTTGGAGTACTTTTCACTCTGAATCAATCCAGCTCTACAGGTTCAATGTGACTAAGTCTTTGAAAACAGAAGCCTGTTATTTCTACTGTAAAGCAAAGGTCACTTAGATCTCTAAAAGACAAACGCTCCGCTGTTCTTTCACTGTGGTGACGAGACAGTTTACCTTTTCAGTTGCCTATTCTTGGAGAAGTAAGCTAGAATAACTATCTCAGTAAGCTATCTGTTAATTAAAGCTTTGTAGAGAAAAGTCATCCACCACCTTCTAATAGAGTCCTTGATAACTGACTCCCTCTTGCGCACGCATGAAACATCATATAGGTGGTGGAGCAAAGCAAGGCAGAAGGTGCTCGGCCCAACATTCCTAACCAGTGGACTCTCGTTCATTGCCCATTGGAAAGCCTGGGTGGTCAGAGCTAAACCTGCATGACAGATTGCAAAGCGAAGCACTCCCCAGAGGCCAGGTAGGTAACAGAACCAGTGAACCGGAGTGGCAGTGGGGTGTGGAGGAGCAGAGGGAGGAGTAGGGACTACTGTGAAGAGGAGAGAGTGGGGCAGTGAAGCAGCCATCACTCAGTTCAGCGTGTGATCACCATGTGGGAAAATGGGCCCAGTGTGTTTCCCATTTAAGGGAAGCTCAAATCTCACCAGTTCTAAGTGTTGGCAAGTTCTTTTTTTCCTTTTTCTCTTGGTATCGGGGATTGAACTCACAACCTCGCACCTGCCAGGCAGGTGCTTACACTACTGAGCTAAATCCTCAGCCCTATTTTTTTGAGACAGGGTCTCACTATGCAGTTCAGGCTGGCCTTGAACTCACTTTGTAACCCAGGCTGGTCTCGAACTTGAAATGATCCTCCTGCCTCAGCATCCTGAGTGCTGGGATTAAAGGTGTGCAGCACCACACACGGCTGTGTTGGCAAATTCTAATCAAAGAACAAAACCCACAGAAAACAGTACTGCCATGCTAAACTAAACACAAGTAGGCCAGGTCAGTGTTTTTAAAACACCTGTTTCATAGTCTATAATTATTTATCTATTTGCCGCCATAGTGTGTCTGCTTATCATTTTGTGAATAGTGTGGTTTAAGGTTATTTTTGAAACTTTGCTTTCTTTCCTTTGCTTAGATCCAAGATAAGTCATGTCTCTCAGGTGTCACTTTCTTTTAGAAACTAGCTTGCTCTAATGTCATGTGCTATTGGAGGGCCGCTTGGCTTAGGGCATTCTGGGTGATAGGTGTCCCTCTCTTTAAACACAAGGTCCTTGTCTTAGTCACTTTCTCCACTCTGAGACACAGTACTGGGAAGACAGGTTTATTTTGGCTCACAATTTGTAGTCTATAGCGGCCAGCTCCAAATCAGGAAAAGATGGTGGAAGGGTCTGGCAGAGTGAAACCTCTCATATCATAGTAGCTGGGAAGCAGAAACGGGAGGAGCCAGGGAGAGACAGATAACCTTCCAGATCACCCAGCCAGTAACCCACCCTTTCTGACCAGGCCCCACCTCCCAACACCAAGCTGGCTGTGGCACCTCCTTAATCCAATCACCTTCCGCAAGCCCCGCCTATGAGCACATGAGGCTTTGGAGGGGTGTCCTGATAAGAACCCTAACAGTCCTGCACTGCCTTCCCTCCTGCTCGTTGTACACACAGTTTGGGTGGGATTGAGTCAACCCTTAAATCCAGGGTCAAGCCCACCCCAGCCTGGCCATTCAAAGACTTCACCCTTGAACCACAGTAGATTGGGGCAAGGTTAGAAAGCATGGGTATAAGCCACATCAACGAGGCAATTCCTGTGTTTGCTTTTGTTCTGGCAAAAATCACTGGGAAAAGAAAACTTTCCCTCTCAGGTTGCTGACTGCAAGGAGTTTGAATCTGGGAAATTCAGGCGTCATCCATGGGTAAGGGCCTGGTAAGAATCACGCTGTCACCAAGGGAAGCAGAGAACGGGGGAGGGAGAAGGAAAGGAAGAGATACGCACAGGAACTAAATTTGTGCCTTTGACTCCAGCTAAGCCTGAAGCTACATCTACATCTGGACTTTTTATTGGGTTGGCAAAAATATTCTTGTTTCTTCTTTACTGGTCTTGGTAGGGATTCTTTCACTTATGTATCATATGTATATATGGTCTTGCTAACTACCATAGCATAGCATCTTGGACATAATAGAAGCTTTGGAGCCCAGAGCCGTAACAGGGCCCTTGGCCTTCTTGGCTGGGAGGTGGGGGCGGCTGCGAATCCACACTGTGGCAGGAGGTGACAAGCCACAGGAAGAAACAGGGCTGACAGGCTGCATCCTGACGGCAGGGCTTAGTGTCAAGATGCATGCTAGGGAAGCATCCCACGCTCAGTCTGTTTTGCTGTAACATTTGCGTGTTTGTATGTGATTTTAACATAAATTAGCTCAAGTGTGGCTGATAAATGAAACGATGTCGGTACGATGTGGAAGTTGAACGGGTTCATCTGCGAGGCTGCCAGTCTGCCATTGTGCAGTGTCAGAGGATGAAGGCCAAGGGCACAAACACAGCCAGGGGCAGCAAACTGAGGAGGGAGGCAGTGTGGTCCCGGTTCTCACGGCCTCTTCCCTCCCTTTGCCTTAGGGGAGCCTCGGCTCTCGCCTGGGGTGTTTACTGCTCAGTTCCCCGATCCTGTGCAGTCTTTCCCTATCCCCATGACTCCAAAGACCTCAGTTTCTCTTCCAATTGCCTTTCATCAATTTACCTTATCTTTATCATTTTATGGTGAATTCCTTTATTTCCAGCAAAATTTCTTTACTGGGAATCGAACCTTCTTTTTAAACTATGCTGCTATTTTTATTAAGATTATTATCACCTTTGTTAGTGCTGTGGTTGCAAAGTTGCATGTTTGGAATCCTCTTCCTCCATCTGATTTTTCCCTTAAGTCCTAATTATTTATAGTTTGCAATTTTGCAGAAAGTGTGTTGCTCTCTGCCCCCTAGGAACACATACATCTTGTTATTGTAAAAACACCTGCATTAAAAAAATGAGTAGAATAATAGCTATGAATGTGCTGACCCTAGACTGTGCTGCCTTGCTTCTCATTCATTGCCTCACTTTTTACACAGTATTATCAAGGTTCAAGCTGCCTGCGTATAGTTTCCTTGTCTGAAAATAAATACAAAGAACTCGCACCAGATTTCCGCGTTGACCTTAGAAATCTGTCTGGGTCCTCAAGTTCAGCCTTCAACCCAGGAGACCTAGCACATGCTCTTCTCAGCATTGAGGAGGGGCCTTTCCACAGACCTTGAACATCAACGATGCCGCATGCGCTGATGCTACAAACTGTAAAGGATGCAGTATGCAGGCAGCTGGAAAATCGTGCTACAAAAATAAACACCCTGTTTCTGCAAATTGGGCAACCCTCATTAGCCCTAGGAAGCTCATTTTCGTGGTTAAGTAGTTAAGCGGCTGATTAAAGGCAGAAGACCATTTAGGCACCTGTTTATCTGTGCATTTTCTAGTCACTTTCAATTTTTGCCAGGAGATGGCGCTCTTGAATGCACTTTCTCCGAGGATCCCTTAGCGCTACAAGAAAAATTCAGCACCTCCAAATACTTTCTTCTAAGAGGGAGAACATGACTTGGACTTTCCAAGGGAGAGAGGAATGCAACTTAAATACCAGCTGGCTAGGAACCGAGAGACTAGGAAGAAAAAAAATACTGCATCATGTTTTAAATTTGAATTTTAAAAATCCAATTAATGCTGATTAGCAATGGAGGCAAGTACGGTCCCAATGTTGTGATGTTAAATCATAAAGGGAATAATATTTTGAAATCAAGAAAAGGATATTTGAGAAGGAACTAGTTTTAGACTTTACCATATTGGAATAATGACAGCTTGGTGTTCCAGGGTGTGGATTTAAATCTCGAAGTCAGATGCCACATATACAAATAGTACAGTGGTAGTTTCCATCCTTCAGACATGCTTCTTCATGTGGCCAGAGGTAGAACTATGTCATCCTGACCAGCTGTGTAGCTCAGACTGGCTTCAAACTCACCATCCTCCTGCTTTGGCCTCTGAATACTGGGATTGAGGTGTGTACCAGGCTCACATACTGCTTTTTAGGCTGTTTGGACCTGTATGTGAAATGCTAGTCCTAGAGACTGTGGTGGCTCAGGTTCTGGATGTTACCCTGAGATATGAGTCAAAGAGAATGGTATCCCCAAACAGGAAACATAACACTCACTGATGAATTGCCACAGACCTCGTTCTTTAGGAGGTACTCTGAATACAGTACCTCTTTTAATCTGACAACATCAGGAGGTGGTTATTCTTGTCATGTTTTATAGATACGGAAACAGAACTTGCCCAAGGCCAAACAAAAAAGTAATATTTATCACAGCTACTAAATAATTCAGCTGGCCCCAGAACCCATGCTGTTGGTTACAGTGCTGTCAGTTCCCACCCATTTTACTTCCAGATTTGCTACTTTTTCTTTTTTGCTTAAAATCTTTGGAGGCTTTCATAGCCCACAGCATAAAGGCCAAATTACATAGTCTGACAGGTTTTTGTTTTTGTTTTAGTTTTTGGTCTGTTTTTTGTTTGTTTGTTTGTTTTTTGAGCCAGGGTCTGGATATGTAGTCCAGACTGGCCTCGAACTCACTATGTAGCCCAGGCTGGCCTCGAACTCACAGTGATCTTCCTGCCTTAGCCTTCCAAGTGCTGAGATTATAGGTGTTGCCACCATGCCCAGCTGAAAAAGTCTTTTATAAATTAGCTTCAAACAAGAGCAGGTTAGAGAAATGGCAGGGATATTTTCTAAGGTTGTGTCTCACTGATGGCCATCATAATTTTAAGAAACTGTTCTGCAGTACTTGAATATTCATTTGTAATCTGTTTATAGATTCCACTGTTAATCCATATATTAAGTGTTTTTAAAACCTGAAATTATTTTTAAATTTAAGCACATCCTATATAGCATCTAACATTTTCTTTGCACACTCTAGCAGAAAGACTTGTTGGGTAGAAAATCTCTTTGTCATATATTCCAGTGGGGACAGAATTTTTCATCTTGCAAGGTCTGTTTATGTCACTTACCCTCTGACCGTCCTCAGGACAGTATCTTCTGCTTCTCTTGCTTAATTATCTCCTAAAAATCCAAAGAAAGTAGATAAGTGTTCCAGGAGGAAATACTGCTGGGCTTTGATTCTTATAGCTGGTATTAAAACGGTGTCAGCATTTGTTTCAAAGTCCCCAAATGCATACTTTGCTCGAGCGTTCCTGGGCTCAGGTCATTATTTTATGACATTTGTTAAGAAATATGCTTTCTTTTTCAGGCAGAAGTGTCTTCCCTTGGGTGTCTCTCTCCTTGTTTTGCTTTGCTTTGTCTTGGTTGGACAGAAGCTTAGTTCATTGGTCATGGAGCTCAGGTTAATGTTTAAATAATCACAGCTGGAATGCAGGCAGATTCTGGTTATTTGTATACTACTAATGATAAAAGGACAAAAAAACTGAGGATCTAAAATGACTCTAGCATGAGTAAAAAAATCATCAAAAAACAAATACAAAGAACAAGTATAGAATGAACTTAGTCATATTACAAAAATTATAGAGTAACAATACTTTAAATGCAGTTTTTCCTATTCTTTGAGGAGTTTCAAAAGTGATTGTCCATTATTCCCCCAGCAAGCTTTTTCAGAAGTGCACCTGTCAGGAATTTGCTTTATGGAGCTCACGTAAGCAATGCCTCCCCTGATCTGTGTCTCAGCCATCAGCAGTGCCGGGGTGATGGTTTCCCCTGAGCATCTGGAGTTGGGGTGCTGGGGTTCAGCTGTGAGGGTCGGTGGTGCCTTCCCAGAGCAGGAAAGAGATGAGGTTTAGCCTTCCTGGAGTTGGAAGGAGACAGGCTAAAGAAAGCAGCACAGCAGAATAAAAGGGTGCAACTTCCAAACTAAAGGGAAAGAGTAACATCAGTAAACTGAGTTAGTTCCTCAAAAATTGAAACCTAAAGTTATCATTTGATCAATCATTCCACTTCTGCATGTATTCCCCCAAAGAACTGAAAGGAGTGTCTCAAGAGATACTCGCATACCAGTGTTAACTGCAGCACTCTTCACAATAGCCTGGGATGGAAGGGACCGAGTGTCGTTAGTGGAGGAATGCATAGCACCATGTGACGTTTCCAGACCATGGACTACTATTCAGCCTTAAAAAGGAACAAAATTCGGACGCATGCTATCAGCTGGATGGACCTTGAAGACGTTATGCTGAGTGCCATAAGCCCTCCACAGAAGAACAAACTGTGTGATTCCGCACATACGAGGTAGCAGAGTAGTAAAATTACCGAGACAGAAAGGAGGGTGGCGGCTTCCGAGAGCTGGGGGAACAGGAAGTTACTATTCAGTGGGACCAGAATTTCAGTGTGGGAGGAAGGCAGCATTTTGGAGATGAGTGAGAGCTGCATGAGGTGAATGTACCTAGTGCCACTGAGCTGTACCCTCCAAAATGGTTAAGATGGAAATCTTTCTTGTTAAGTGAATTTTTTCATACTTTTAAGAGAAGTAACATTCACTCCTCCCAGGAAAGACATCTTGCTAATGGTGACTTCTGCACTGGGGAACCTAATCTGAAACACCTGCCAGGTTTTCTACCAGCAAGAAGGTAGTCTCTAGCTGGGCGTGGTGGCACATGTCTGTAATCCCAGCACTCGGGAGGCTGAGGCAGTAGGATCATTGCAAGTTTGAGACCAGCCTGGGCTACGAAGTGAGCTCAAGACCCGCCTGAACTGTGTAGTGAGACCCTACCTCAAAAAAAATAAAAATAAAAAATAAAAATAAAGCAGGTCATCTCTGAAGTCACATCTTGTAAGGGGAGTGTGGGTGCAGGGTGGGGTCACTCAGAGTACAGCGGAGGTGTGAAGGGTCCCCGCTGCTTCACACAGTGGAGGCCCTGGGGCCCATTCTCTCTGCCTCAGTGGGGCCCGATGATGATGATTCCTCTCCTGGGAGCAAAAGCGGTGCAGCTTCTGACCTGCAGGTGAGAAGTGAATTGCGGATGTAGATGGATTTGGAGACTGTGAAGCAATGATGGCCAGCTTGCTCTGGGGACAGTCATGCCCCAGTGGGGAAACTGAGGCCAAGGCGTGTGCTGAGTCAGAGGTGTTCACAAGGCCTGTGCGTGGGCTTTCATGTTGTTTAACCACACTCGTCATGCGCCGTGCTTGGTGCTAGTTCGCATGTAAAAATTCACATTATCTGCATAATTCTACAGGTAGTCAGTGCTATTAAAAGGCTCATTTAAAAAAATGCACATTTTATTAGTGCACATTAATTTTATAAAATATTGAGTTTCATTGTGGCATTTTCACACCTCCATAGAACATGTTCCAATGATATCTATCCCACATGACTCTCCTTCACTCCCTTCTCCCCTCTTCCTCCCTCTTGTCTAGTAATTGTCTCCCTTTGACTTTTATCCTTTTTTTTTTTTTTTTTTTAGATTCTCAGTAGGGAAAACATGTGGTGCTTATTTCTCTGAGTGTGGCTTATTTTACTTAACATCACGATCTCCAGTTTCAGCCACAAAGAGCTCCATTTTATTTATTTTTATTTTTTATTTTTTTTGCGGCACTGGGGATTGAACTCACAACCTCGCACCTGCCAGGGCAGGTGCTTAAGCCACTGAGCCAAACTCCCGGCCCTGGTTTTTTGAGGCAGGGTCGCACTATGTAGCTCAGGCCGGCCTTGCGCTCGCGTTGTAGCCCAAGCCGGCCTCAAACTCACAACGCTCCACCTACCTCAGCCTCCTGAGTGCTGGGATTAAAGGCGTGCGCCACCACGCCTGGCAAGAGCTCCATTTTAGAGATGAGAAAATTGACCCAGAAAGGTAAAGGACCTTGCCCGAGGTCCTTACTCACACAGCTAGCAGTAAGCAGCAGGGCTGGCTCTGGGCCCAGGCCTGCCAGTTCCCCCTGTGCTGGGCCTCAGCAGCCCAACAGAAGCCAGTGGAGTGAGCCGAGGTGCCCAGGGCACGTGACTGAACGAAGCCCTCTAAAGGGAGCCCAGAGTGGCTCAGCCCATCCCGCTCTGAGGCCCCACCTTGGCAGAAGTCCTCTCTGATGCCCATGTCACCAGCACAGTGGCCTTGGCAGAATCACGTGAGAGGCACCTCTGTACCCTACCTGAGGCCTGGCTCTGAGCCTGCACTGCCAGAGAGTGACAGTCCCTCTGGCCAGGCTGCCCATCCTCTACCTACCTCAAGGCTGGCTGAGGCCATTAACTCCTTTGACCTGTTTTAGGGAGCTGACCCTTGCCCAGCAGCGCGCCTCCTCTCGGGATCCTCCCGACGCCTGCGACTTCACTATCCACCGCACACACACCTGCCGTTTTGTTGGAGCAGGTCGCTGAGACCCTGTGCTAGGAGTGGGGTTCAGTTGTATTTGAATTAACTCGACAGTTAATTCCGGCTGTTGGGGACAGGCTTCCAGTGGGCATTAAAGCCGAGTCAGCGAGACTTCCGTGCCGGTGCACCTCGTCCGTCTCAGTGTAAATAGCTGATATAGCCAAGGTTGCGGCCGGCCCGTGGCCGCGCCTCTGTGTTTGGTGTAGCTGCCCGAGCCCTGGCAGGAAACTAAGCAGCCAAGGACTGCTTCATGAATGGGCTGCTAGGGGCCTGAGGACGGCCACTGGAGTGACAGAATAAAGGCACGTTCACGTGTTTCCATAGCTCTGTGTCCCTTCTGGTGCAAGACATAAGCCAATGCAGACAGCCACCTGATGTCAGGGTGATGCCCAGAACTCAGGAACAAGACTTGTACCTCCTCCATCTAGGGCACCAAGGGCAGAGGGTGGGGAAGCCAAGCTTTGGTCCTCCTCGCCATGAGTGAGGATTATTGGTTCCCTCACCAAGGATTATTGTTTCAACATATCTGATGTGATACTCCTCATTTTTGTCTTTAAAAACTTCCCCTAGCTGGGTCTGGCGGCACGTGCTTGTAATCCCGATACATAGGAGGCTGAGGCAAGAGGATCATAAGTTTAAGCCAAGCCTAGGCAATTTACTGCCTTAGGGAGACCCTGTTTTCAGAATGAAAAATTTAAAAAAGCTGAGGATATAGTTTAGTGTGAAGACCCTGGTTCAATCCCCAATAAGCCAAAATAAAATAAAATAAAATGAAAGTCTTTCCCTTGTTTCAACCTCTTTGAATATGCCCTGAATTTATTATAGCACACATTCCTAAAGAATTCTTCCCAAATAAATATCAGTGTTCTTTGGAGAAACTCCCTGACTTATTTTTTATTTAGGTGGACACCAACAACATAAAACTCTCTGTTGTGCTTTGGCTCTGAAACGTCCCTCAAAAATTCACATGCTGAAGTTTTGGTCTCCAATACAGTGATGTTCAGAAGCACAATAATAGCAAATACTGCCAAGAAAAATGGATTTCTCTCTCTGTTGCTTCATCTCCTTGTCTGGAGTGACTTCTGTGTCTTGTACGGCAGTCCAGCTCCACGAAGCTTTTAGAACTTGGGAAGTCTGTGAAGCTCACTGGAAGTCAGACCTTCAAACTTTTCTACAGAAGCCAAAGGACAAGGCAAAGCCTCTGGAAGATCAGTCACCAAGTTTTGGAGGAGGCCAATCCTTTTGGTCAGAGGCCAGGCCTCTGAATATTTCACACATACTTGCTCTGTCTAGTTTAGAATCTCTCCTTCACTGCCTTCCCTTTCTCCTCCCGAAGCAAGACCACCTTCGGTGCTGATCCAGTGGGAGAAAGAACTTACGTCCAGCCTTAAAATTCTGTTGCTTATTATAGAAAGGAGGGATCACAGTCTGGAACAAACTTATCTTACCTTTACTCAAGCGCACACAAAGTTGAAGATTATTTTATTTACTTTTAATTAATCAATTAATTAATTTTTGGTACCAGGAGTCAAACTCATGACCTCATGCTTACTAGGCAGGGACTTTGCTCTTGAGCTATATTCCCAGCCCTGAAGATTATTTTACAAGATTCTTCCTCTTAGATTCCAGAGGTCTGTTCTACCCTATACCATTGGTGGTGAATATTCACGAGGAATGTCTCCGTTCTGCTGATCTTGTCCTAACCATCTTTGGTACAAGGCTATCATAGTACTGGATGCATTCATACCTGTGAAAGTATTAGTGAAGTTTGTTGTATCTTTTTCCTTAATTTCCTGTATCTTTTTTTTTTTTTTTTTGCTTTTTGAGACAGGGTCTTGTTATGCAGTTCAGGTTGTCCTTGAGCTCACTTTGTAGCCCAGACTGGTCTCTAACTCACCATGATCCTTCTCCCTCAGCCTCTGGAGTGCTGGGATTACAGGCGTGTGCCACCACGCCCAGCTCATTTCCTCTACCTTTTCCATTCTGGTTTTATCCCACTTAATATCACACTACAAAACTCTTTGATGTTTCTTATATGAGATTCAAAACTGTTATAACTTATTCCATCAAGTGCATATGGCTGCACTTTTATGCTTTTGTTTACTAATTTTATGATGCTATTTTTTACTCCTAAATATGTAACATTTATGAGTATCTTCACAAATGTGGGCTTTTGAAAGTTATTTTGGCTTCCCTAGCATAAACTCTCAGAGAGACTAAGTCAGAGGAAATGAATTAATCTTAATCCTCTCTCTCATCCTTGCCTGCACTGGTGTCCTCACAGGTAGCATCTCTAGAGCATGTATCAGTTCTGCCCACATGAGTTAAGCCTAACTCTACATTTCTTTCGCAAGTACCATGTTTTGACTCTTTGTTCCAAATGTTCAGGATCACAGTTCTATTCCAACAATGTTGTCAGAGCCCAAAATAGTGTGGAACATTTTCATTGGAAATTGCTTTCAAAGCTATTGGCACGTTCTTTTGAATATTCTTTTTGGTGACAAAATTTGGTATTTAAAAGGTAGATTATTCTCTGGAAGGAAATTGGTAGCTTTGCTACACTTTCTGTTTTAGACAGGGTCCTTTTAGAAGCCAGAGACAGGGTCGTGGTTCCTGAGTAGAGAGTTTAAGATGATGAGAACGGTTTACCAGGCAGAAGACTGAAGGCAGAAAGGGATACTGAAGGAAGCAGCTGCCTTTCTGAGAAATGGTATGGAGGGACCAAGGCAAGATGTCAGGATTGCAAAACTCAAGAGGTCTGGAGAACCTGCAGCATAGGATTCTCAGCCCTCTAGGAAGCAGGATTCCCCACAAAATTTAGGGATCCCTAAGGCATTGGTTCCTGGATATAAAGCTTGAACCTGGGACTCCCCTGACCTGGGGTTCTGATTTCAGAGAAGATACTGTGGCTGGTGCTGCGTCCTGAGAGGGCACCGGGAAGCAGCTTCTAACAGTGTGAAAGGAGTGAGTGCGAACCACAACCACGAGCGCCCGGAACCAGGTGCTGTCACCAGGGTGAGACGGTGTGGAGAAAACCCTCTCCACTCCTGAGACCTTCACATTCCCTGGTGCAAGCCCGGCAGGCAAGCATGAAAAGGAGCCAGCTGTTTGCAGAAGGGAGGCCCAGCCTCAGAAGGCACAGTGTGCCAGAGAGGAGATGGGAGCGGAACACCACAGCTCAGTAATCAGCAGTCGCCACACACCAGCTGCCCTGGAAGTTTGTGCAACCCTCACCTGCCTTGGTTCTCATGCCAATCATCCCTGTGATTGAGGAGCCCCTGCCCCGTATTGTGGATGAGAAAATGGAGTTCCAGAGAGAGCAAATACTGGTCAAGGCTTTAGAATGAGAACGTGTGACTCAGCTTATGTTCACTGCTGGTCTCCTACATCTGCTAAGCTGAGCTTTCTTCTGGGTGACAGGGGGAGGAGTTTTCTTCCTCCTCATGGGTGCCACGATAGGAGAAATGAGAGGAAGGAAAGCAAAGAGCCAGGGAGTTGGCAAACAATCCCTCCTAGAAACCCACTCTCCAGATTTTGAGGAAATTCTACCCAACTCACGAAAGGTTTGGAGGAGGTAGATTGCTTGTAGAAACTGTGAATGGACCCAAACTTTGAGCCAGGGAATGTGAGGGGAGGAACAGGAAAGAATGGGTAGGTAGAGCACAAGGAGAGAGGGTAAACCTTGCAGACATCTCGGGACATTTCATGACTTCGCTTGGGTAATGGTCTAAAGGCTTCAGCATTTAAATTGTGCCCGTTTTACACTCAAGGAGAAACTGAGGTTCAGAGAGATTAGGTAACATGACCAAGATCACACAGGTATTACCCTATAGAACTTGGATTCAGTCCTGATCTCCACAAAAACTTCCTCTCTAAAACTGGATGTACAGGAGAAGCCACAAAAGCCTTGTTACTCATCATTTATTCAAAATTGTTCACGTAGCTGGAGTTGTATGAAGTGCTTGGTTCATCTTAATTCCAAGAGATAGGTGTCGCTACACCGTTTTCCAGTGAAAAGCTGAGGCGAAGCAGGTTAAATAATGTACCCTATTCACAGCCCATGGTAAGCGAAGGTGGAATCCCTACCCAAGCCCCTTGGTCTCCATCCGAAGTGTCCAGCCAGGGCTTTGCAAACTGAGAATTCCTGGGCATCTTTGCCACGCAGATTCCTATTCACAGAGGGATGGGGGCTGGGATGCTGCATTTCTAGTGGGTTTCTGAGAGTGTTGCTGCATTTGACCCCTGAAGTTCACTTTGTGGAGCAAGGCTCCTAGATGGACACCTTGTTGCGCCCCTCACCTGTCAAGTCCTCATGTGCTCACCGTGGAGACCCCAGGAGCCCTCTTGGTCAAGCCCAGTTGTGATGTGACACCCAGAGTTTGTCCTTTTTTCTCTTCCTTTCCTTTGAAATTTTTCAGAATAAAGTAACCAAGCAAATCCATCATCTGGCAGGTCATTAAGGAAAACATGGTTTTTGCCCCCATGTGACGATAATTAATGAAGCTGTCATTAAAACCTATGAATGTGTCAAGAAAATTAGTTTCAGGTGTTGGATTGTTTTGATTCTGGAATAATTCCTATACTTTTAATGAGGAGTATTTGAGATATCATCACCCTACCCCTTCATCCGGGGCTTACCGCACAGTATACCTAAGAAGGCTGATATACTGGGGGTCAGTGGGATATTTATGGGAAGCAGCTAAGGTCCCCTTGATGGCATCTCTTCCCATGACCACAGGCTGTTTGTTGAGGATGTTTTCAGAGCCATAGCATTTCTTTGAGGAAAGAAAGACAGGTAAATGCAGCCTGTGAAAAGCGCTGACAACTTCAGAAAAGGACCCAGAGTGTTAACTACAAATCTGCCACTGACAGTGCCGGCCCACAGCAGGCGAGCCTTCAGAGGGACTGATTTTCTTTCCCTAACAAAGAATAATTATTTTTCAACCTTCTGGCTAAAGGAAACATTTTATTCCAAGAAGGAAAGGAGGTGGGTTAATATTTGGAAATAATAATGGGTGCATTTCCCTCAGCCATTCCTTTCTCCATCGTCCTTTCCCCATCTCCGTTTCTCCCTAAGAGTCTCTCAAAAGAGACCTCAGCATTCGCAGCCCTCATTGTGAGGTTAATGCAGACAATCCCTTAGCAATGCCAAAAATGCAATGCCAAAAATGAAAAATTGAAATAAGTAAGTTTGGAGGGTTTTGGAACTCCAAAACTGAGTCTGGGCTTCAACAATAAGTTTGTAAAAATACTTAGACTCAGTTGGTTCCCTTTGCCCCCAGGCAAACCAAGTGTCTGCGCGGGAGGCTTGAGGAGTCGAGGAAGTGACTCAGGAAGGAAGCAAAGTGAATTGCTGATGGAGGTGTCTGAGAAGGAGCCCTACTTTATAGGCAGCTCCATAGGCTGACATCCTGCGACAGGAAGGGGAAGCAATAGGATAGACATGGACCTACTTGGCTCTGGGTGTGCTTGGGACTTTTTCTTGGATACCTTTTCAAATCACTTTCTTTTCTTCATGTTAGGTATGCCAGTAATTTGGTCATTTTTATTGTTGTATAATATGCTGTTGTACAAGCATGTCACTGTCTGCCCATTCACTATCCGGAGGAACATTTGTCATTGCCCCTCTTGCCCCTTGCTTTGGTCAGTGGCATGAGGAGGAGGTGATGGTGTGCTAGCTTCAAGCCCAGAGACAGAGGCCTAGGTGTGATTAAAATACGTGGTAAATGTTTAAATTGAAACATTTACTACAGTGAAAGGCACATTGCCACTGATCCCCTCAAGCCAGGCGCTTTCACCTCCCCACTTATCCCGTTGTTCTGACCACGTTCTGGAGCAGTTCTGGAAGCCCTCTTTTGTGAGTGTCTTTACCAGCTGTGATTAAAAAAAAAAAGTGCTGCTGCCAAGTGGATTCTAACAGAAAAGCATATTCTTAAAAGCATGGTGTATTTTTCACCACTGGATCTAGTACTGTGACTTCTGGCTGTTCCCCAAAGTCAAAAGGTAAATATTTTAGTTGATTCAGGACATAGAGGCAGCCACAGCACTCATGAAAGAGGACTTCCAGAGCTGCTTCAGAAAGGGGCAGAAGAGGGAAAGGATAAGTGTGTTTGAACCCAGGGAGAGTATTTATTTATTTATTTATTTATTTATTTATTTTTGTACCGGGGATCGAACTCACAACCTTGCACCCACCAGGCAGGTTCTTACACCACTGAGCTAAATCCCCGGCCCTAAAGGAGAGTATTTTAAGGAGGATTAATGGCAATGTGTCTTTTACTATAATGCATTTAAAAATTTTAAATATTCATCACATTTTTCTATCTTACTGCATACATCCTATTATAAGTACTCTATAAAGCACGCAGGAGGATGTGGGAAGGTTATATGCAAGTACGATGCCTCTTTGAATAAGGGACTGAGGCGTTTGCAATTTTGGTATCTGTGGAGGATCCGGGAAAAGGGTGTCCTGGGGACACTGAATGATGACTGTCTTTCTCATTATTTTCCAAAGGTTTTGTCTTCCCCGTGAAGAACACACACCCAGCTAGCCTGCTGTCTCAGGAGAGTGACAGACAGAGGCATAGAGCCCAGCTTTAATCATTCGAAACCTACACAACCTCCAGATCTATGATCAAAAATAAAGAACTGTTCTTTTAACCCAGTGAATATTTTGGGGTGATTTGCTATACGACAAGAGCTAACTATTACAGCCCTTCTCTGTCACAGGGGATTGGATGAATGCCCAAGGGCTAGATAGCTGGTACCTGTCTGAGGAGGTGTCTCTGTTCTTTTGGGCTGAAGCACTATATGAACTACAGTCCACCTTTGCAGCTGCTGCCATTATTTTTCTTCCTTTGGAACAGCAATAGCTTCATTAGTGGTGAATGAGCTTGTGGAATTGTCATGTATTGCCTATTAGTCATATGATAATTGAGTGCCTTACCATGAATTAGTTATACGTGTTAATGAGGGTAATGGTCCTTTGCTGTGGTAACCCGGACTGACAGAGCATCACATGCCAGCTCAGGTTTTCAAGCTCCATTTCCACTCCCTGCAAACAGTCATCCTTGGCCATGCCTTGGGTCTAGACTTGGGAGTTCTAATAACATCATCATCCCTGGAGGAAACAATGGGAGAGGCCTGGTGGTGGTTCCAGGGATATTTGGGCAGAGAATTCCAGGGTCTTGAATACCCAGACTGTGGTTCATGAGTCTAGGGGTGAGAGAGTGAGCAGGACGCTATGTGGACACGCTTCCTCTGTTCCACAGAGGTTCACAGAAGAGCAGTGAGTCCCCAGAGTACAGTTCACAGATTGTTCACTGTTCTGTTATGCTGACAGTACTTCCCTGATGTATATGATCACATTGTATTATTTTCCCAATATACTGGCTGCTAATATGCTTTTTAGAATTATTGCCTAGGTATTTGTAAGTAAAATTAACTTCCTTTTCGAGGCTATTCATTAGGTTTTGGTATTAAGCTTATTGTTACATTTATGAAAGTATTTGAGAAACATTCCACTTAAATATTCTGGGATAATGTGAATAATTTAGAGAGGATATATGTTTCCTGCTGGTTAAGTTGGTTATAGCTTGGTGTAAAACTAAGCTCTGTGGAAAAGCTTCTACTTCATTGTGTGGTCATTGATGTGTTCAGATAGTGTCCTTTTTCTTAAATTAATGCTGGTAATTTGTATTGTATTGGAAAAACCATCCATTTCATCTGAATTTGGAAAAGTTTTGACAGTGTTTTACATGACATTTTATAAATATTTTTCCTATTTTCATAACCATGATTATATCTTCTTTCTCATTCCTAGTGTATGTATCTGTCCTGCATTTTTTTTTTTTTGGTAGTAAAACTTGCTACAGTGTTTGGCTTATCTATCATTTCTACTGGCATTTTGTCTTGGAATTCATTATTTTGAGCCTTTTATATTTATTAATTCTATCATATTTCTTGTAGTTTATTTTGGTTTTAATTTCTTAAACGGAATGCTTAGTTCATTTGTATTCATATTTTCAAATGTAGTCACCAAGCAAAGAACAGGTGAAGGATGGTAAACAGGAAATGAAGCTAAGAGTTAGGAAGAAGACAGGAAGTAAGGAGGAGAGGAGAGATTGGTGACTTCATGAAGAGGGACTTGGAGCATTATAGCAAGTACCATAGAGTGTCTGAAGCCTGGTTGTCAGGGTCACGTGTTATAAAGCACACCGCCAGGTTACCATGCCTGTCTCCACAGGCTCTGCACCCAGCTCCTATCTCCAGTTTGGCCACAAGCACATCATAAAGAGCTTGCCAAATACCCAGCAGAAATCTAGATCTGCAATGTCTATTACACTTTTGATTCATGATTCCTTATTTCATAACCCAATAAAAAATTTTTAAAGAGGAATGGACATAGAGTTTTGCCCATTTTTATTTTGCCAAGTAAGAATATTAAATGTACACACATAACCATTTATTGGCAGTTATTTCACAAGTTTTAGGACACTTGAGCATACAAATAGAAGGTCAAGATCACAGAATAATACTTTCATTCAATGCACAGTGTAGTTTGCAGGATCCCAACTCCAGCATCATAAAGCAGAGTGTAGAAGTATAGATTCGAAGCTGAGTAACAATAGCATAGTAACCATTTCATTTGCTGGGCATAGGGAAATATGGCAAGCCTGATGTGTTTTAGGTTGAGATCCTCAAATCATGGCCCCTAGGACCAAGCATGAAATGGAGTTCAAAAACTCACCACAGAACCCAGAATTAGGTTTTTCCCTATCCCGATTCATTTTTTTTTTTTTTTTTTTTTTTTGTCTTTTTGAGACAGGGTCTCGCTATGCAGTTCAGGTTGGCCTTGAGCTCACTTTGTAGCCTAGGCTGATCTCAAATTTGCAACAATCCTGCCTCAGCCTCCCAAGTACTGGGATTACAGGCATGTGCCACCATGCCCAGCTCCAATTCTTGAAAAGTAAGGTAAATCTGCAATATCAAACATCTGGCAGCAGCAAATATCAGTCACCTCAGGAAGAAGATAGGATTATGTGCTTCACAAATTATTTCCACAAGCAGTTTCGTAAGGACAGTATCCTGGATTAAGTAAAAACTCACCAAGAACTTAAGAAACAAAACAATAAGAATGAAAATGATCAGAAACAGAACAACTATGGCTTCATATACTGGAATTATCAGATCCAGATTTTAAATTATTAGTGATTACAACGTTTAAGGGAATAAATTACAATGTCTAAACTTGTCACAGAGAACTGAAAGCTAATTTTAAAAAGAATTACTTGGATATTCTTGATATGAACATCAGCTCGCTAAGGATTTGATGAGTTGGTGTAACAGCTAATAAGAAAATTAATAACATTAGAAGACAGATTGAAATGAAACATGGGATGAAACAGAGAAAAACAGAAACAGGACAAACATAAGAGCAGAAGACACAGTGAGAGTATAGAAGTCCCGTATAATGTTAATATTTGTGTCGTCAAAATTTGTGTTACAGTTCTCTGGACAAACAGAAGAAATAGATAGACAGAAAGGCAGGCAGACAGACAGACAGGTAGATAATCCACCATGAAGTACTGACTCACTGGATTGTGGAGACTGAGGAGTCTCATAATCTGCCATCTGCAAGAAGGAGGCCTGGGAGTGCGTTTCCATCTAGACCCAAAGACCCGAGAACTAAGAGCACCAGTGGTCAAGGGCAACAGAAGACAGATGTCTCAGTTCAAGAAGATAGAACAAATCTGCTCTTCCTCTACCTTTCAGTTTAGCAAGACCCTCTATGGGTTGGGTCATGCCCATTCCACACTGATCGGAGTGATCATTTTAATCAGTCTACAGAGCCAAATAGTAATCTCTCCTGGAATCGACCTCACAGATACACTCAGAAATATACAGAGCAGCTGCATAGCCATCTCTTAGCCCAGTCAGGTCAATACATGAACTGGTCATCACAGCATTCCAGGGGGCAGAGGAAAAACAAGGAGGAAGAATAGGAAAGAAGCGATGTTTGAAAAGCCAGTGGCTGAAAACTTTCAAAATTGATGAAAGAAATGAATCCAGTGTTTTAAGGTTCCTACAAATGTCTTTCAGAGTAAATAAAAATAATCCCACATCTAAACACATCAAGCATAAGGAAATAATCTTAAAAGACATATTGCCTTTAAAGACAATAATAGTGAATACAAGAATAAGACCAACAACTAACAGATAAATCAGAAATAATGGAGGCCAGAAGCTACAGGAAGAAGAGCTTCAAAGTGCTAAAGGAAAATAACTGTAACACTTGGAATTTTATACCCTTCAAAGATATCCTTCAAGAATAAATGTGAAATAAAAACATTTTCAGGCTAATATAGATGGAGAAAGTTACAACCTGTAGATCTTAATTACAGGAAATATTAAAGGACAGAAAGAAATAGTAACAGTTGATAATATAGGAAAGTATAAAGAAAAATAATGGTCAATACAAATAATATGTACTATACAAAACTTTCAAGTACATTTATGAGTAAATTATACAATGATGAATAGTACATAAATCAGGACATGAATTTGAAATGGTGTAAAATCTTTACAATTTTCAAAAAGAAGGTCAAACTATGACAACATTAGATTTGATAAATTGACAAACCATAATGCAATTTTAGTAAAATAGCAATTTGCAATTCTAAAATAGCAGGTTTTTTTTCCAGCTGCAAGAAAAACTGAATAATTAAAAAATTTCAAGAGAAAGTAGAAAAAGAGGATAAAGGAAGATAGAATGTGTGGGACAATCAGAAAACAAATCATAAAACCATAAATTAAAACTCAAATCTATTGGCAAGTATTATATGAAGCAAGAGTATTCTGGTTAAAAAACAAAGATTACCAGGAATGGTGGCACACCCATGTAATTCTAGAACTCTGCGATGCTAAGGTAAGAATATTGCAAGTCTGAGGCAAACCTGGACAGTTTAGTAAGACCATGTCTTAACAAAAAGAAAGGAAGAAAGGAAGAAAGAAAAAAAGAAAGAAAAATTGGGGGTCACCCTGGGAGTGTAGCTCAGTGATAGAGTATTTACCCAACGTGTGAGGCCCTGGATTCAGTCCCCAATAGCATGCAGACGCACACACACATAAGAAAGAAAAAAAGTTTACTCAGCACTGTTAGAAAACCTAACTTATGCTTTTAATGAGCCATACATAAAACATAAAAATAAAAAAAGAATTGAAAAATCATGTACCATGAAAATTCTTATATAAAAAAGGAAGCTGATATCGCTATGTTATGCCAAAGAAGACTTTAAGACCTTACGAGGAAGAGGAACACTTTATAATGTTACAGATTTAATTCTTTGGGATGATCCTAAAAATGTATCGATCAAAATACATTGTGAGAAATAAGTTTTTCTGCTCTTTACGAGCCACCCAGGCTATGATATTTTTTATGGCAGCTCAAATGAACTAAGACATCAAGTTAACAGATTAAAGGAGAAAAAAATAAATCATGAAACCATCTCTGTAAATGTAGCAGGACCAATTTGTAAAGCTCAGCTCACATTTATGATAAAATTCTAAACAAAATAAGATTAGGGCAAATGTTGTAATCAAATAATTGTCCCTAGAAAATGTCACAAACATGTTTGATGTGTAATATTGAAAAATTGCCTTGTGAAATCAAGAGCAAGACATGCAAGTCAGCCATCATCACTTCTACTTGACATTGAGTTGAGGCAAGATAAAAATGAAAAGTAGACAAACTGCAAAGGTAGAAATAAAACATGATTTACAGATAATATTATTATATATCTAGGATAGTGAAAGAAATCTAAAAGAAATTGTTGGAATGAATATATGGATTTAAAGAGGTACCATTAGGCCAATATCTATCTATCATCTATTTATCTATCTTCCTGCCTACATATGGCATATATACCTATATATATTTGTTAGAAGTAAAATAACTTAAAAGATACCAATTAGAACATTAAGATATTAAATATCTGTGGTTACAACAGATGTCTAAAACTTCCACATAGAATATTATTATTATTATTATTATTATTATTTTTTTTTTTTTTTTGCGGCACCGGGGCTTGAACTCATAACCTCATGCCTACCAGACAGGTGCTTAAGTCACTGAGCCAAACTCCCGGCCCTGGTTTTTTGCGGCAGAATCGCACTGTGTAGCTCAGGCCGGCCTTGTGCTCACACTGTAGCCCAAGCCGGCCTCGAACTCACAAAGCTCCTCCTATCTCAGCCTCCCGAGTGCTGGGTTTTAAGGCGTGCGCCACCATGCCTGGCTCCTAACATAGAATATTATAAATAATCATGGAGGCAAAGTCATACGTGGATGGAGGAACGTAATTGTATTCATGAATTTTAAGATTTGAAAATACAATAATTGTCTCCTTACTGATCTAAATAGAATCATAAAGGCTCAATACATTTTTATGGACCTTAACAAACTGATTCTAAAAAATACTTTATGGAAATATAAAAGGCCAAGAATAGCCGAAATACCCTTGAAGGAGGAAAGATAGGAAGACTTGCTTTCTTGGGTACCAAAACTGACAAAGATGCAGAATGAAGACCGCAAAATATTTGAACTGGCAATAATCAGGTTATCGGCATACAGTACTCAAAACTGATCTATGGACTTAGAACAATTTATGAAAAATGCAGCTCTGTGTAAATAGGGAGAGACAATCTTTTCAGCAGATGATGTTGTACAAACTGGCTGTCCATATGGGAAACATAACTCTCAACTGCTACCTCATTGCTGCACACAAAAATGAATTTTGTGTGAACTAATTGTGACTATATATGAGGAAGGCAAAAGCAGGATAGTTTCTATAAGAAAATGCAGGGCTTCTGTATAACTTTGAAGTGGGGATGATCTGTTAAGCAGCATACATAAAGCAAAACTGTAATAGGAAAGATAGACTGCTAAGTTGGATAATTTCTGTTTATCAAGGAGTACTTTTAAAAGAGGAGGAGACAATCAGGTATGATGATGTGTACCTGTAATCTCAGTACTTTGGGAGGCTGAGGCAGGAGGGTCACAATTTTGAGCCCAGTCTGGATAGTTTAGCAAGATCCTGTCTCAAAGTTAAACAAACAAACAAACAAACAAACAAACAAAGGACTGGGGATGTAGCTTAATGATAGAATTCCCCTGGATTCCAGTACCACTAGTCCCAGTACCACAGAAATTTAAAAAACAAAATTAAACAGCATAGAACATATTTACAACACACATGAGTAAAAGGCTTATATTCTTTCGTATATACATATGTGCATATATACTATACAAGAGTTAAAATGAATAATTTTAACTCTACACATGTATCTCACAATCATACTAAGCTAACAAAAACTACACTCAGAATAATACATGCTGTATCATTACATTCATTTAAAAGTTCTCAGAGAGTTAAATCAGACACACAAGCTTAAATACCATATGGTTTCTCCTACATGAGAAACCCAAAGTACAAATGAAGTAAAGAGCAAAATAAAAAAACCGATAGAAGGAAACAGGGAGACAGATCTTTTGCAAATGAGAAGGGGACCAGGAGACCGAGGGGAGGGGAGGTGAAGGGGCTGTAAAACAATTTGTGATGTGTCATGTACTTGTGCCTACTACCCACGACGAATGTGACCTTTGTGTGCCACGAACATGAACTAAAGGCAAAAAAAGACAAAACAAACAAACAAAAAAACCCTGAAAATGCGCGGGGTGGGGGTGGAGCTAGAGGTAGGGAGAGAGGAGAATTGGGAGAGAGAGGGGAATAAAAAGAGACAAGATATGTTAAGTACATGTACCTACTTCCTGGGTGGATGAATAGAAACGTATCTGCAAACACATACTAATAAAACATTTTTAAAAAAGTTCTAAGGGAAAGATTTAACTACGTGCTACTATTTAGGGACACACACTTCAGTGGTTAAACTAAAAATAATATATATATCCATTTGAACAATTCCCCCAAAGCCTGGGAGGTGGCTCAGTGGAGGGAGGACGCCGAGAGGGGCCGGTGGGTGTTGTCGGCGGTGCTCTTATTTCTTGACTTGGATGCTGGCCTCAAAAAGTGTTGATTTGGTAATGCCTCACTGAGCTGCGTTCTCTTGTTTCCTTTTCTCTATGTGTGTGTTAATTCTCACCTGTGTATATGCAGGAAGGGAGGGTAGAAGGGAAGGACTAGTAACTCCAGAAGGTTTGTGGAGTTGGTTGAGGCATCTGGGCTATATTTACAGTCAAATGAGCCAAACCAAAGCAAGTGTAATTAATTTGTTAGAAACAGCATATTGTTCTCCTTGCTATTTACTAGCCTGGATGGGCGTGGCCCTGCCTGCGATGCCTTCTGAATACAGTTTGGAAAATGTTACTGTACTCAGCACTCCGGTTTGGATAGGGTTTGTCTTTTCTGAAACTCAGGATGGAGTTTAATCCCATTGTACCACATAAAAAGGGCAGAAGCTTCATCCATTCATGGGGTTTAGAGGTGGAGTCAAACTAAATGGGTGGAGCCCCGGATTGAATGTTGGTGGCTTTATAAGGAGAGGGAAGAGAGACCAGGAGGCATAAACACACACTTGTCCTCATCTCACCTGGCTTGGGCTCTGCCAACAAGGAGACTGTCACCAGACACAGACCCTGATCGTGCATCTTCAAACCCATGGGATTTTTCTTCATGACCTCTCTTCTTTATAATGCGAGAATATGTTACTTGCAGCAGTCTAACACACTTAGTAATATGTTTTTGAGAGCCCACCACATGCAGGACATGCAGGACACGGTGATGTTTTCCCTCCAGGTTGTGCTTTATGGAGTTCCAGGGAAATGTAGGCAATTTTGGTTCGAACAGCTACAGTTCTCAAACTTCTGCCTGGTGAGAATCTGTCTCACATCACCCCCACCTTTGCCCACACTGTAGTGGGAATGATTAAAACTTGCAAAATACTATGTACTAAACAGATAGGATTCCTACACTCAAAAAATATCACGACCATCTGAGAGAGTGGTGTTGGAAAATCTGTGGCAGCCTAAGTTATGGAATTGCATGTTCCCTGAGTATATAACTCTAGATCAAGAACCTAAATTTTAGCACTTGAAAGTTACCCGCAAAGCTAGTATGCCAGTCCCTCTGGCTCTTCCTTTTTTTTTTTTTTATTAGAAGAACAGATGTCATCAAATCTCCATAATTATAGCTATTGACACAGAACATGAGACTAAAGAGAAATTTATGGAGATATTTATTATCTCTTAAACTTTCTCTTCTATGCCTAGCTTGAAATTCATTGCATATGATACTGCTGTCTTTTAATTGTATGCTTGGATCTAATGCATCTATAGAACATGCTAAGAGTAAATTTCCTTAAGTTGAACTGCCCAGTCCTAAGTAAATCCATGTTCAAGGAGTGATGTGGCAAGTAAGATGATTCCAATCATCCTGTCTTCATAAGCATGACCTTCAGGAGGGTTTACCACATGTCTATTGCCTTTATCAATATTTGCCCAGAGCCGGGCGTGGTGGCGCATGCCTTTAATCCCAGCACTGGGGAGGCTGAGGTAGGTGGAGCGTTGTGAGTTTGAGACTGGCTTGGGCTACAATGCAAGCGCAAGGCTGGCCTGAGCTACATAGTGCGACCCTGCCTCAAAAAACCAGGGCTGGGAGTTTGGCTCGGTGGCTTAAGTGCTTGTCTTGGCAGGCGCGAGGTTGTGAGTTCAATCCTCGGTGCCACAAAAAAAAAAAAAAAAAAAAAAAAAAAAAAAAAAAAA